>VUYV01000134.1:802753-913181 GCA_008711295.1 Anarhynchus alexandrinus
CGAAATGACACACAGAACTTGGTCACTGAAGGCAGCACATGCACCACCCACTCCTCTGCTGTATTGCTGTTTCCTGGCTTTAGTCAGACATCTGTCAGTGATTATTAGCCACAATGACTGTAATGAGCTAGATATAATTTCTATTTAAAGGGCGCTAAGTACAAGTAGATTTTTGGTTCAGATTACATGCACAGGCTTACTGGGTGAAAAATATCTGTCATCACTCCAGGTTATTTATGAGAAGAGCTGTTGAGTGCCTTCTCCCAGCAGTGCTGCAGACTGGACTATCTGTCTTAGCAATGTGGGCAACATTTCTCCCAAACCGGACACAAACAGGATGCGGCAGCCTCCAGCATCGTGCAACCCTTATCTCCTGCCATGCCACAGCTCACCTGTGAAGGACATGCCTAGGAAACCTGTGGGACTCAGCCATCGTCCGTCACATGCCAAAAGTACTCCTGTGAAATGCTGGTGGTATTTTCACCTCCTGTGGGAGGCTTGATTTCATAGCTGGTCCCAGAGGGAGGAAAAAGTGGCTAGTCTGCTCTCTGATCAGAGCATGAGGGGGACCAGAGTGATTCAAAACTGCCCCCAGGCCTCCAGTCAGACCCCGATGTTTGCATCTGACAGACACCACTTGGTTGTTGCCTGCGGCTTTGCCTTTGTTGCTTTGTAGCTTGGTTGTGCAGAGCTTTGCCTTCCGGCTACACTTCTGCCCTCCCATCAACACCTGCAAGAAAGGGCACCAGCAAGAAGGGTTCGGTGTGTCAGAAAAGAGCACGGAGCAATGCATATTCTCTGAACCCTTTTTTTTTTATCATGGCTCCTACTGGCAGGTACTGATGGAGCACATAAATTGTACGGTGCCTGCACAGCCTGCTCCTGCCTCAGCAGGGGCTGCTGGGCAGTGGCTGGGAGGTTGGTATGCTGCTTCAACTCCAGCCACTGGAGAGGCAAAGCAAACCACGTCCTTGTTCTCCCAAAGGCTGCACAGCATGTGTGATAGGAGGGCTTTTTTGTTACACCCAAGTTTTGTGCATAGACTTTATCCTCCCAGAGGTACAATTTTCCTCCTAGTCAGCATATTTGCTCCTCTGAACCCTGCAGCTTTGCCTATCTGCAGCAGATTTATCAGATACTGCTATTATTATAATGCATTTTAATTTCTTTCACTGAAGTTATAGGGAGAACAGCACTCTTGAGACGAGCTATCCAAGCTGCTGCATGAGTCACCCCCTGCAGAGACACAGAACATTTGTAGCTGCAATATCTCTTTCTTCAGAAATAAAAATCAGCTTTGCTGGTCCATGGGCAAAACAATTTGGTGCCTGCCTTAGATGTGCAATGAGCTACTCAGCTGCTGTGTCATGCTAATTTTTCTATGACTGATAATGGCTTAGGCTAAGAGGAAACCTTTCTGAGAAAAGATGTGGAGGCCTCAAAAAACGTGGGAAGAATAATACAGCCTGAGAATATAAACACATGATCTGGACTTCCAAATACTCGTAAGAAACGGTCAGCTAGCACGACAATCCCTCCTTAACATTTCCCCTGCTTCTTCTGGGAGAAACAAGCATAATATAATAATAAACTCACTTTATGATCCTTAAAGATTAGCAAAGGCAGGGTTCTTAGCAGATTTAAGGGCCACTGGAGAACTATGTATAGAAAGCACCTCCTGTCGCACACTTTTCAATATGAAGAAGGCCTGACCTCATCATCCCTGTCAAAGTCACAGCAGAGAGCTTTCTCACGGTATTTCCTATTCAGCTCCCCTTCCACCAGACCTCTGCAGTTCACTTGGGTCTCTCAGCCCAGGGCTGAGAGCAAGTCCAGCTCCAGGGACCAGATAGTTACAATACTACCAGCAACTGAGGTCAAGGTGTCTTTCACCTCCTGTTTTTGACACTGGGAAAACGAGGATTTGGTTTGAAGTCGACAGAGAGTAATGGCAACCGTTTCATTGAATCAGACAAGTTATTCCATGGAATAAAGGTCTGAAGGGCGACATTTTCACTCCAACTTCCCAGCAATAAAGCAAAAGCGATGCTGCCAGAACAATGGGGGTCAGAAAAATTCCATTTGGGATGAAGAGAAGTAAGCTAAGCAGTGCATGTAAGAGTTTCACTTATATGCCTTTCCAGTCACCTGGGAAACCTGTATTGATTATCAGCTCACCAATCTGGCATTCCTGTGTGCAAGAGTTGCACACTGCATGAAGTTTTCAGAAATATCAGGCATGAATCTATCTCGGATCCCACCACCAGCAACATTATGAAACAGACTCAGGCCAGCCCCATTTCTGTAGGAAACTTTACTCAAAGATGTTCCTTTGAAACAGGATTTATTCAGCAAATTAGGCAGATTGGTCCTTTGCAAGTAGATTCAATCATGTGGAAGTACAAGACAGCAGGCAAGCTACAAGCTGTGGCCAACAACCAGCAGGTATGTTCTGTTTGCACCTTTCCCAACTAGTAACATGTGACTGTAACACCATGAGAGCTCACCTTGATTCGGTGCTGGGACAAGAGATAGGAGGTGCCATCTCTGAACTAGGAAACACGGTTTTGCCTGTTTTGAGTATCCAGAATCATCAGTGTCTTTCAGAGAGGAAAAAAGCACTCTTCCTGCCTCTCACACAGTCTCACAGCTTAATGCATTTGACCTGGTTTGGCCAGCCCCCAGGGAATTAGCGTCTGCCACTTGTAATTACACAACGTCAAAGCATCCAGGCAAGGATACCTCAGGTCCCACAGGCACCGGGCTTGAAAGTTGTTTCCAGTTATCCTCCCTGCCTATAACCCTTAGGACATTTATCAAACCAAGGCCTGCATCACTTTATAACTCAAGGTGTCTCGTCAGTGCTGCTGACATCTGATTTTGCCCAGCAAATGCAACACTTGGCAGTGATGTGTGTTGCCTGCCAAGTCACTAAGCAGTTGTGGAAGGTGCTGCAAGTCCAAGCAGGAGAGATCGAGTCCACTGAGGGCTGATGCCTTCAAAACAGAGTATCTGCACAGATTGGTGGCAAGTTGTTGTTATGAACACATACCACTTGTATCCATTTCTTCTTCATTTAGAGAAAGTAGAGGCTGGTCAGCAAAGGCAGTATGTCATTCAGCAGGGATGGGCTGGCAAGAAAACCATGTCACAGGACAGGACACAATACAAAGCATTGTAAGGCATTCCTCAAGGGAATAGCTTGGCAGAAGGCAGAAGGTTTAAGATGTCTATAAATACAGAAAGGATCTTTCTTCTTATACAGTGGAGAGAAGATGAATATCCAAAAGAAACATTTTGAGGAAGGACACTGCAAAATGTTCATAGTGGGGCCCTTCAAGCTGATCATACCAACCCTGGAGAAATATGCTTTCTGTCCAAGGGCTGCTTACTGACTTCCTTATTCAACACAGACTAGTGGCATTTCAGACCAGCAAGGTCTTCCACTGACTTCAGTGCTCAGCAGCTGCATAAATAAAATTTTAAAGGCAGATTCTGAACTTACCCTGACAAATGCTATTGGCAAAGCCATTTGAAAAGATTCAGATTGTTCCATCAGATAGGATTCACACACACACTAACATGTGTGCAAAGAAATAATTCGAAAAATCCCTCTGCTCCCTGCACCCTCATTGAGCAGCTCTGCATTCATCATGCATTTTGACCATCTCACTGCTAACTCCTCTTTTCCTGGGATTCACCAGGAAAGAAAGTGTCAAGCTTTTTCATTGCAACATACATCTATTGCCTGGCAAAGGCACTAGGAGTCTTGGAAAAACAAATCTTTATATTTCAGTAATGGAGAAAAGTTAACCTGAAAGGCTGAGGACTGGATGACCTAAAGGCTGTGGTCGGTGCACCTGTCGGAGCTGCACTGCTTTGATACAGATGAAGGATGCATACAATGTGTGTTTTATTTCCAGCTCTGCCAAAGACCCTTTGCAACATTTATCAGAGACCACTTCCACCTCTTTGATTTCCTTTTTTTTTTGTGCTGGAGGTAAGGCAAGGTATGTTCTTTTACACCCAGACTCCCCAGCAGATAGGAGAGGTATAGCTGCACTAACAGGAAAGATACAATAGCAGGTTTTCAAGTATTCCTCAGAGCAAACAGCTTGCTGGGAACACTGTTGTCTCTAAACTTGGTTGCCTGTGTGACAGCTTGTAGTGATAACAGTGAAGACAAATTTCTTCAGATTAGTGAGGCTCATATCACAGCCACCCTGTGATATGTCTTAAGAAGCTCTGACCGTGAATTCATCCCAGTGCAACACCAGCTAGCATAAAGCTTTGCAGATTAGACTTTACTCCACCAGCAGTAGCAAATGGTTCTGGCCAGCACAGGAAGCTAAAAGTGTCCAAGACTGTCAGCATAGGTGTGTTTCCACATCTGCTGGAGGGGGTCTTATCTATGAGCTGTGTGCTTCTGTGTCCACTCCACTATGAATTGTGTTCAGCCCTCTTTTCTTTACAACAGAGAAAATCATGGGGGCAGAGAAGGAGATCTGGAAAGACATATGTGTAAATAAAGTCTATTTATAAGAATGATCAGAAGAGATTGTCTGAAACTCAGGGGAAACTTTAACAGAAAACAGATTTCTCTCTTTAACCCCAAAGAAAAAAAATATTATACACATACACACACATCTATGTATATGTGGTTTTGCTGTATGCATGCATGTTTGTTGTATACATATATATTTGTGCATGTGACTGTGTGTGTGTGAACAGTTACAAAGTTTTTAGAATGGCATGAGAAATACAGAGGGAGAAAATCAAAAAAGAACCAACCAGATGCTGGCAAACTGAGATAATGGCACTTTGAAACCTGCTTAAGCCCTTATCTATGCACAACACACTGTTTCTATGAAGGTACAGCATTAGAACATATGGATGGCTACTTTGAAGTATTGTGACACAATTCCAGGA
This sequence comes from Anarhynchus alexandrinus, assembly GCA_008711295.1. Taxonomy (NCBI): domain Eukaryota; kingdom Metazoa; phylum Chordata; class Aves; order Charadriiformes; family Charadriidae; genus Anarhynchus; species Anarhynchus alexandrinus. Next base: position 807,683 of record VUYV01000134.1, read on the forward strand.
GCTCCTAAATAAAACAAGCATTGTAGACACACTAAAGGTGACATAGTACACACCTTATCTCCCTTCAGCACTTGCTTCAAAATAACATGCGAACAGCACCACTATGCTTCTCATGGTCGGGGAAGAAGTGCTATCCTGCTAATTTCTGATAGGGTTTCAATCATTTCTGCTCTTTCAGCAAAGATTTTACCTATACTGACATAGATAAATTTGCACAGGAAGAAAAAGCTGTAGAACCTTCTTGGAGGGTGCATATATGGTAATGAAATTGAAAGCGTTGCACCACCAGTATTACATTGCCAGTGTAAGGAACTAATCATAATACTCATCTTTAATCTGTCCAGTCTTTGGATGTAAGGTGTGCAGTTCATTTAAAAATGAATGACTACCTAAGAGAACCCCCTGTTTCACTGATTTGATGCTCCATAGTCAGGAAAGCTTTCAACCTCCCTTTTACATGGGTGAGAGCAATGTCATCTTGTGGCAGTGAGTGCCAAGGGTTCGTTATCTGCTGGGTAAGAAAGATTTCCTTTTAGCTTCACCGACTGTTCTCTCCTGGTCTCACAAGGTGAGCAAGATTGAGCAGAAACCCTGAAATATCTTATGATGCTCTACTTCACCAAGGGTTATCCTGTCACTGCTCTCCACGTCTTGCCTAACTCAGAACAGGGTATATTCAACCTCTGTTTACAGACAGCTCCTCAGCTCTGATTATTTTTGTTGACTGTTTCCAACCCTCCTCCATTTCAAACAGACCCAACTGTAATGTTCAGGGTAAGGTTTTCCCTTTATTTGATATAATTGCATTATCTTTCTTTCAGCATAGTTTTGCATTTCATTCTGTTCCTTTCCTGCTTTAATACTCTGATTCTCTTTTTCTGGGTTGTTATACTTACTCATTACTGCACTGTGAGCTGTTGCAGTGACAGCTATTCAGTGCCAAGGAACTCGGACGGAAGATGCTCTCCTCCCTTTCCTGCATCTTTCCACAATCTAGTCATCTATGGTTTTGTTTGTCTCCCCAGTAAGGCCTGATTTGGCTCATACCCTAAAGGAGAAAAAGAAAAATGGAGGAAAATGCTGGTCAAAATTTTTTTTAAAAACGAAGTCATGTTTACATGGTAGAATAATGTCCTCAGAACATCCTGACTTGTGAAGTAATGTCTTTATTACATCTAAGCCAAGAATTTAGGAATATTTTTTTAAATGGGAAGACAGTTAGACGTATAAGAGATAATGCAACTGGCATGAGATATGACAGCTGATGTCCTAAGGCACCAGCCTGTTAACCATTGTGGAACTCAGAGGAGCCACAGGCAAGCCAGGGAAAATCATCTTCGTTCAAGGGTAAGCTAATTAAAAAATTGCTGCTTTGGAGAAAGAGATTATGTGTTAAATATGTAATATAATGGTCCAGTTCTGTGTGGCATGTTTACATTGCATACATACACTGTCTGACCTGGTGAAAACCAGGAAAACTGGAAAAGTCTATTGAAGTGTTTTAAAACATGCAACCTTCCCAGTCTCAGATTTACCTGCAGGGATGGGGTGAGGGAGGGTTTTGAGCAGGAAAAGTACTAGTTAAGTTCCCACATCAGCACTCCTGACTCAGCACACACACTGTCATTGCTCAGGTGAGATCCAGCCACCTTTTGCCCTACTCAGATTTGGGTCATCTTCATGGCTTTCCATGTTCATTTAGGCAAGGGTCGAGTGCTACTCTTAATAGCACTGTTGACTTCAGATATTCAAATTTACGTAGCAAGGGCATGAGCATGTGACTTGAATTTCAGCTCCAGCCAAGGGAGAGTATACCGTTTTTCAACTGTAATTAAAGTTTCTCTAACATATTGTAATGAGAAAAGTTTCCCTGAGCTGGCACCTAGTATGTACCGGACTCACGTACCTCATTTGTTTGTTGCAATCAGCACTCTGCTTTCAGTGCAGACCAGTTAAAAGGTGTGAGCAGATCACCAGAAGCAACAGTTGGAAGCAACTAACCAGAAACACATTGCCTGGTGGAACTCTTACTGACATTATTGAGTGTAAGATTCAGGTTACCTTCTGTGATTAAGCCTTCATACAAACTTAATTATTTTAATAGTTCAAAATCAAGAACTGAAACCCAGCTGGCAAGCATTAATCGGTCTATTCAAGTCTCACATGGGACCATTGTCTCATTTCATCACATAGATTTCATTAGAAAATGAAAACAAATTACAGAAGAGCAGACCTGGAAATCTTAGAAACTCCAGCCAGAGGAGGAGGTTGGTGTCCTAGGGAATGTTTTCTGCCTAGAGCAAGGGCTGAGCCCAGGATGCTTGTTTCCTGCAGTGTCTTGTGTGGTCAGTGCAGCTCAGGAATGTGGATGGTCTTTGTAGGCACCTCTCTGTGCTAGCACTGCCCAGGTGCTTCACACATGGGTGATGCCTGCATGATGTGCATGACTTCCCTCCCCCTTACGGCAGGGTGTATTGTTGTTTAACAAGGCTGAGGATCCACAGCAACAGATAGCAACAGAGCAGCAACAGCTCTGCAGCCCAGCCTGTGGGTGTCTGTTCCGGACTCACCTGTACTGTTTAGCATGACAGCTCTGGTCAGCACCTCACTGTTCTCCCAGCAGAGCAGTGCTCTTCCACATAAGTACAAGGACATCAAGAGTGATAAAGTTTACAGGAAGCACTGCCCACAATTGAAGAGGAGTAATTGAACAAATGGAGAGGGCAAAGCAGCTGCTGTTCTGAGTAAGGGTGCCTGTGTACCGCAATATTGCCTAGCTTCAGAACATTCCTTTGAGGGCGTATTTTTCTGAGGTCGCTTTCCTCAGTCCACCTCCCATTTGCCCGTCTAAACATGAGCTACTTTCTGAACTCAGCAAAGCCCTCTGGCCCCAGTTGTGATAAGCAATGACAAAGTACTGACAAACAAATTAATTTATAGCCCATCTACCCCTCTTCAACAGTAGGAAACATTTGTTCCTTCAGATGCAGGTAAGTGTCTGATTACCATGAATCTCTGGGTGTATGAGCTCTGTCCTCCCAGACACTTTGATGGGCAGTCCATTCACCCGTTTCCCATATCATATCTTCTCAGTCAGCCTAGTCCTTGACTTCCAGGCCATGACAGACCTGCACGTATGAAACAAGAACCTGAAGCACCATGGTACTGCCAGGAAGCAAAATCTCCAATGGGAAACCATCCACGGCAGCGCCATACTGGGCATCATCTTCATAACAAACATCATTGCTTCTAAGACTTATACACAACTTGCAACTGAGTGATTAAAATGGCCACCTCCATATGCATACACAACACAGAACCCCACTCTCCAGGATGTGGAGGGCAAGCTGCACTGAGCTTGATGACTATGCCTACAGTGGTAGCAGAGAGAGAAAATAACTCTGGTACTTGCCATCACAGCACGGGTAAGGAAAATACCACAAAAGTCTGGCCATTTGTTTTTGAAAAAATGTGAGCACCTTAAGGGGTCGCTTTTGTAAACAGATTAGACACTGCAAGGGTCTGTGAAGTGATGCCTTAGTATCTTTAAATCTCTGAGTCCAGATCTTTACATTCCTGTCACAAAGTCAGTCAATGTTCTGTAGAATAGCTTTCAGGCTGACATTGCTATTTTAACACTGCCCCCATCTTATATTTCCCTTCCTTCATTTGTTTTACTCTGTAACAGCACGATTGTTTAATTAGCCAACAAAAGCTCTGCTGCTCTCTAGCATAACCCTTCGTGCTTCCGCTGTTTGGCTGCCTGTCTGCTGCAACCACACCACGGTTTATGTGTGCAATCCGTTTATGAGCTCTGTGCTCTCAAGACCTGTCAACACAGGGAATTTATTGCCAAATAAGCTCAGGTGTGAATTTAATGTGCCATCATTATTCTTCCCTAACTCTTTGTGTGGGTTATCTAATTTCACAGAAAAATGCCTTTGAGCTATTCAACTTAATCCACTTTGGAAGAGTGCAAATAGAATATCGTAACAGCAATGTTTACATAAATAGCTAAATAGCTTTTTTGCACTTTTACCGCAAGCCAAACCATTACATAGCATGTGCAGTCTGGAAAGCCTCTCACCTAATCCCGGCTCTAAATTAAAGTGATGAGTCATATGACCTACTGAATACAAGGTGCCAGCTGACTGTCTACATAGGGGAGGTCAGTCTGGATGGTTTGAATTGAAAGAGGAATACCTATCCAAGATTGAGTCTCTAATGCTCCACTTTACTCCAGACTGTGAAACTGATACCTGGCTCACTCAGGACCAGGCCCGTATCATCTGACCACACTCTTGATCTGCAATAGACAGTCTAGAGTATAAAGAAAGGAATACATATACTGAACAACTGCAAGGCAAGCAAACCTTAATTTATCTGATTTTACATCCAAAGCATTCATTGCCATGACATTCTGCTAAGCTTGTGTCATAGAATCAAAGAATCATAGAATGGTTTATGTTGGAAGGGACCTTGAAGATCATCGAGTTCCAACCCCCCTGCTAGGGGGTCCAACACCTCCTGCTAGACGAGGTTGCTCAAAGCCCCATCCAGCCTCGCCTTGAACAATTCCAGGGAAGGGGCCTCAACAACTTCTCTGGGCATCCTGTTCCAGTGCCTTACCACCCTCAAAGTGAAAAATTTCTTCCTAATATCTAATCTAAATCTACCCTCTTCCAGTTTGAAGCCATTCCCCCTCATCCTATCACTACATGCCCTTGTAAAAAGTCCTTCCCCAGCTCTCCTGTAGGCCCCCTTTAGGTACTGGAAGGCCACTATAAGGTCTCCCCGGAGCCTTGTCTCCTCCAGGCTGAACAACCCCAACTCTCTCAGCCTGTCTTCATAGGAGAGGTGCTCCAGCCCTCTGATCATCTTTGTGGCCCTCCTCTGGACCTGCTCCAACAGGTCCATGTGTTTCCTATGTTGGGGACTCCAGAGCTGGACACAGTACTCCAGGTGGGGTCCCACCAGAGAAGAGTAGAGGGGCAGAATCACCTCCCTTGACCTGCTGGCCATGCTTCCTTTGATGCAGCCCAGGATACAGTTGGCTTTCTGGGCTGCTAGTGCACATTGCCAGTTCACGTTGAGTGTCTCGTCAATCAGCACACCCAGGTCCTTCTCCTCAGCGGTGGTCTCAATCCATTCTCCACCTAGCCTGTATTTGTGCTTGGGATTTCCCTGACCCAGATGTAGGACCTTGCACTTGCTGAACTTCATGAGGTTGGCATGGGTCCACCTCTCCAGCCTGTCCAGGTCCCTCTGGATGGCATCCCTCCCCTCCAGTGTGTCTACCTCGCCAAACAGCTTGGTATCATCAGCAAACTTGCTGAGGGTGCACTCAATCCCACTGTCCATGTCTCTGACAAAGATGTTGAACAGTACAGGTCCCAGTACCGACCCCTGAGGAACACCACTTGTCACTGGTCTCCACTTGGACACCAAGCCATTGACCACAACCAAGCAAAACATGCGACTGTCCAGCCAGTTCTTTATCCACCCAGCGGTCCATCTGTTGAATCCATGTCTCTTCAATTTAGAGACCAGGATATCATGTGGGACAGTGTCAAAGACTTTGCACAAGTCCAGGTAGAAAACATCAGTTGCTCTTCCCTCATCCACTCCTGCTGTAACCCCCTCGTAGAAGGCCACCAAATTTGTCAGGCATGACTTGCCCTTGGTGAAGCCATGTTGGCTGCTACCAATCACCTCCTTATTTTCCATGTGCCTTAGCAGAGTTTCCAGGAGGATCTGCTCCATGATCTTGCTGGGCACAGAGGTGAGACTGACTGGCCTGTAGTTCCCTGGGTCTTCCTTTTTTCTCTTTTTCAAAATAGGGGTTATGTTTCCTGTATTTTATTTCCCTAATTTTATGTGTCACATAAAAACTCTTAGTCTGCATTGAAAATGAGGGGAAAAATACAAACATTTTTATTTGTAGGGTTCACAAACACCTGTGAACACTGGGGTAATCTAGGACAGCTGCCCTCACTTACTGTGCAAGCATTTGCTCCTCTGGGTGTAATTGCTGATTTTCACTGCCTTCTGTTCTGTCTTAATCACAGCTTTATTATTTGATGACAGCATAGTCTGAATATATGATGCGTGCATTTGAAGGATGTTGTTGCAGTTTTTTTAGCAGCCTTGTTCACTAAAATACTCAGATTTTCAAGAGCAGATGGTGTTTTTGAGGCAGAGTTTTTTAATTCAGGACAGGTTTGTCAGTCCCAGCACTGTCCACAACACCTTGTGAGCATGTTTCACTGGTTGCTATCCTGTTCCTTCTCATGCAGATGCCAGATCAGGTCTGATGTGTGATCAGTCTTTTCGTTTGCAAAGCTCTGCAGTTGAGACTGATCAGTATCACCTCTGTTTTTCTTCAATTTTCTATAGTCTCCTAAGTACTTAAACTTTATCTTTCAGACAGTATCAGAGAGTTTCTGATGAAGCCGTGCTATCAGAATTACATTCATACATGTGGCAAGACTGGTTTTGTTCTTTTTACTGCTACTGTTACTAATCTATTTCATATTTACCATTATGCTTATTTTTATCAGATTAATAAAATGTACTTTTCAAAAATACAAAACCCTAAACTAGATAGGACAGACTAATTATGGACTAGTACTCTTGCTCTACATCACTGCTGTTTTTGAAACTTTTCCATCCCCATTTCTGTAATTGCGTATGATGCCAAGACTCAAAATGTTGAATGCTCACCAATCATCTTTTAGTATAGAACACTTCAGGAGACCAGCTGTTAATGACTCCACGTGTACTTCTCACAGCATGGTAAAATGAACCAATGACTAATTCAATATACCAGATTTCAAAATCTGCACTTCTTTTCTGTGATCAAATTTGCAAGATGGAAAGACCAAAGCCAGCAAGAAGCGCTGCAGACAGAAAGAATATATACATTTTTTCTATCGTGCTAGTCTCCATGAAATGTAAGGGGGCTACCGTTTAAAAAGGCAGTTTTGTGAATGCTTGCTGTAAGGTGCAGTACCTACAGGTAGGAATGGTCCATTGCCACTAGTAAGGCTGTTGTCAGTGCATTGCAAAATTGACCATGGCGTCATTGCAGCAAACGACTGTAATATTTCCTGGACTATCCCAATGTAAGGCTACAGGTACATTAACATTTTTTGTTTGAAACAGCAGTGCAGTTACAAAAAGAAATCCACAGTAATTTCTTCTTTCTGAGCATTGGTTCAGTATGCTGAGTGGTTTGGAGATATGTGAAGTGGATTCCTTTTGGAGCAAAACTTTTCAAAATCTCTGCTCTGGTGTATGGTAAATGTGCTCTGGACCTTAATGGGGACATAAGGGTTTGCACCGATGACTTTTACTTGTGACTGCTTTGATTCACAAGAGTCTAGATGCTTAATTCAGTGGGCTAGACTAAACCCAGCTTGAAATAAAACCTGAACCGCATACAGGGTAGTTCTGGTGATCACAGCATCAAATGTTTCAATCTTCTGGACTGTTCTTCCTTTGCCAAATTATTTGCTGATGTGGCCAGAGTCCATGAACACCAACAGCATCAATCTTTTTGCCCCCTGTCCTGCCAATGGCTCTTCAAACTCAAGAAAAGGGGCAGGAATTGCAAAATATAGCATGTTTTGAAGATATCCACCCATTGGGCACCTGGTGGATGGACAACTGTCCTTGCTGCGTGAAATGAATGAGTGCAGAATTAATCCAACCAGATTATCAGAGACTCAGTGTGGAAGAAAAGCTTGACAACAGATCCCACCATAGCAAAAGCATCGCTCAGTTCCTCATTTATGAGACTCCCCCCCCCCCCCCAAAAAAAAAAAAAAGCAGGGGATGTAAAGAAAACCTCCAGGTGAAATTATGTCCTTCTTTGGAAAGATGGTATTTATGACCTGAATGCCTTTAATGCAAATTGAGCAAAATTCATTACTAATATGATGCTCTATATTTGGACCAAAGTTTCCAAAATGGCAGGCACCAATGCAGGGAATATATTCAGTCTTTGTTAAAGTCCTGAGTAATCTTAAAATATTTGAAATCAAGTAGATAGTTTTAGGAGATTTATTTTAGAGGTCTGTATAATTTCCATGTAATTATCAATCACTGAGAGGAAGAGAGGACATGTAACCATGCTCTACAAAAGTACAGGATGAGCCCAGGATAGCTGCATCTTCTAACTGCCAGTCCAAGTGCCAGTTCATAATAGTTCACAATTTTGCTTCTCCCAGTCTCCATATTCTACAGAAAAGCCATTTCATGGCCATTCCTTCATTCAGGGTCTTTCTCATATCACCTTTAGTGCTGCAGGGAAACAAAAATATTGAAAAATCTCATGGATGCTGACATGTGCAACAGAGCTGTCCTTACAACATGTACACAACTATTTCAAGCTATCTGACATACACGCATCCAGCTGCTCTGGCTCTTTCCTGGTGGCTTCTGAAAACTGTAGCATCAGAAAATATGAACACTCTTTTAAAGGATGCTGCCTTATTCTTCTACATTGTGCCATCTTTTAGGAGAGAAAGAAAACACACATACACACACAGATTACAATGCCCTAAATGTGGAGAACTGATGAGCATTGGTTCTGTTTGTTGTGATTATTAATAGAACATCCATGTTATATCAGGTGGAAAACCACTGGGCAAAGAAAATAATTTCATTTTTACATGCATCTTAAAGAATCATAGAATCATAGAATCATAGAATGGTTTAGGTTGGAAAGGACCTTGAAGATCATCGAGTTCCAACCCCCCTGCAATAGGCAGGGACACCTCCCACTAGACCAGGTTGCCCAAGGCCACGTCCAGCCTGGCCTTGAACACCTCCAGGGATGGGGCCTCAACAACCTCTCTGGGCAACCTGTTCCAGTGCCTCACCACCCTCAAAGTGAAAAACTTCTTCCTAATGTTCAATCTAAACCTGCCCTCTTCCAGTTTGAAGCCATTCCCCCTTGTCCTGTCACTACATGCCCTAGTAAAAAGTCCTTCCCCAGCTCTCCTGTAGGCCCCCTTTAGGTACTGAAAGGCCGCAATAAGATCTCCCCGGAGCCTTCTCTTCTCCAGGCTGAACAGCCCCAACTCCTTCAGCCTCTCCTCATAGGAGAGGTGCTCCAGCCCTCGGATCATCCTCGTGGCCCTCCTCTGGACACGCTCCAACAGGTCCATGTCCTTCTTATGTTGGGGACTCCAGAGCTGGACGCAGTACTCCAGGTGGGGTCTCACGAGAGTGGAGTAGAGGGGCAGAATCACCTCCCTCGCCCTGCTGGCCACACTTCTTTTGATGCAGCCCAGGATGCGGTTGGCCTTCTGGGCTGCGATCGCACATTGCTGGCTCATGTTGAGCTTCTCGTCGATCAGCACACCCAGGTCCTTCTCCTCAGTGCTGCTCTCCAGCCATTCCCCGCCCAACCTGTAATTGTGCTTGGGATTGCCCCGACCTAGATGTAAGACCTTGCATTTGGCCTTATTGAACTGCATGAGGTTGGCTTGGGCCCACCTCTCCAGCCTGTCCAGGTCCCTCTGGATGGCATCCCTCCCTTCCAGCGTGTCTACCTCGCCAAACAGCTTGGTATCATCGGCAAACTTGCTGAGGGTGCTCTCGACCCCACTGTCCATATCTCCTACAAAGATGTTGAACAGTACAGGTCCCAGCACCGACCCCTGAGGAACGCCACTTGTCACTGGTCTCCACTTGGACATCGAGCCGTTGACCGCAACTCTTTGAGTGCGACCGTCCAGCCAGTTCTTTATCCATCGAATGGTCCATTTGTCAAATCCATGTCTCTCCAATTTAGAGACCAGGATATCGTGTGGGACAGTGTCAAATGCCTTGCACAAGTCCAAGTAGATGACATCAGTCGATCTTCCTTTGTCCACCGCCGTTATGACCCCTTCGTAGAAGGCCACCAAATTAGTCAGGCATGATCTGCCCTTGGTGAAGCCATGCTGGCTGTCACCAATCACCTCTTTGATTTCTGTGTGCCTCAGCAGAGTTTCCAGGAGGATCTGCTCCATGATCTTGCCAGGCACAGAGGTGAGACTGACTGGCCTGTAGTTCCCCGGGTCTTCCTTATTTCCCTTTTTGAAAATGGGGGTTATGTTTCCCCTTTTCCAGTCATCAGGAACCTCGCCAGACTGCCACGACTTCTCAAATATGATGGCTAGTGGCTTAGCGACTTCATCTGCCAGTTCCCTCAGGACCCGTGGATGTATCTCATCAGGTCCCATGGACTTGTGCACCTTCAGGTTCCTCAGGTGGTCCCGCACTTGATCTTCTTCTACAGTGGGCGGTTCTCCATTTTCCCAATCCTGGCTTTTGCATTCTGCATCACGGGCAGTGTGGCTGCAGTCCTTGCCAGTGAAGACTGAGGCAAAAAAGTCATTGAGTACCTCAGCCCTGTCTCTATCCCGGGTAACCAGTTCTTGTGTTTGCTTCCGGAGAGGGCCCACAGTTTCCCTAGTGTTTCTTTTCTCACTGACATATTTAAAGAAAGATTTCTTGTTTGTCTTAATATCCCTTGCCAGATCCAGTTCCATCTGGGCATTTGGCTTGAATGAAATTGCACTTCTAAGTTCTAATATGAGATTTAACAATTTTGAAAAAATATGTTGTCTAAAAATCAAATAGGTCATTAAGGTATCAGTAACACCACCATAATTGTCCTAAGGCACAACATTTTGTCCCTTTTCTGATTCTTTTACATTATTATTCTGAATAGCTTCAACTATTCAAACAGATTCTGTGTCTTAAAAGGCAGACCATGTTCTGATGTGTAGGACATTTGTCTAGGACTCAGAATCTTAGGTGTTAAGTGGTATTGGCTGCTCATTTCACTCCTCTTTGTCTGTACTTACAGAACTTTCCTGTCTTGCCTAGTAAGGCTTCAAGTACTTTGAGACAGATACTGCCTTTTACAAATCTGGACAGCACGCAGACAACTGGACAGAAATACAAGGAAACTAACTCACTTTCGGAGTCCTTGCTGAGGACTCTTAGGTGTAGCTCTAACAGAAAACAAACAATATTTCATGTCACCTCTGGAAGCAGCTAAACGTTTTTTTTCTTTAATAGAGAACACAACACCCAGCTCATAGCGTGGTTGTTTCTGAAGGCTCTATCTAAAACAGCCTTACACTAATATCCAAATATTTGTGGTTCATCTACAAATATTAAATTGATTCCATGTTCTTTTCAGCTTCCCAAAGATATTGATGCATAGATTCTTTTAACATTTTACATTTATACTGAAATGGACTTTCACTACTAATACAGCTTCACTGACTATTTCTTCATGGCTTTTGCATCTGCAACTGAGATACAATTCAGACTTTCTGCTTCTGTCTTCAAAGAACTGTTGCAAAAGGTTAGACAGTGTTCAGTAAAATGCTTTTCTTCTGTAACAACCGTAATTCACAGGAGGAGGAATACCTTGCACTGTAAGACTATGATGGATGAAGAACAGGTAGCATTACAGAGGAAGTAAAATTTTACACCATTGTTCCAGCAAACCCTGTGTATATCCTCATTTATATTTTTAGCCATTTAACTATTAACCTTGAAAAACAGGTTGAACAGACAGATCAGAATGAATGTGTTCAGATTAAAGACATGTCTTTTTAGTCCAGAATGACAGTGAGATGGGAGAATTGTATCATGTACCAAAACTAGCCTGCTTCAGGAGGTGTAGCTGCAGGTCACCCTTGCTTCTTACACAGAGTTTTTTGCTTGTGCCTCAAAGAGTTGCAAAGAGGAGGTGCCATCAGCTCCATTTCCCCTTTCCTTTTTCAGCTACACAGCAAGTTGAAGCTCAGAGGCATGACACCAGCCACTCAAGGTTACCTGATGGAGAATCCATCTCTTGTGTTCCAGCCCACTGGGCCACGACATCCTCTTTAAAATAGAGCAGTAAGCTAGGAGCACTGTAATTCCTTTGCTTCCAGCATCCATCAGACAACATCATAAGGAACAATGTCAAAGGCTGAGCAAGGTTGTTCACTTAAAAATGCAATAACTTCTGAGAAATAAGAAGACTAGATTAAATTCTTAGACTCTATTACACACGTAATTTGTAGATTAAGATTACGGAAGCCCAGACATGTTAAAGAAACTCAGTAGCTCAGAAAACTGTGTGCTGTTAACAGTAACTGATTTTTTGTCTATTGATCTTTGCAATTAGCAGAGCAACTACGGGGAAATCTCAACGCAATGGATTTTGTACATTTTTATGTACTTCACGTAGCCTATAATTTCGTACTGCCAGAGCCTCTCCCCTGCTCATAGTGTCTTCCTCCACTGGCTAGCTGCTGTGGCAGTGTTGTGAGGGTCATCAAATAGCAAATCACCATGCAATGGGATCTTGGACCTCCTTTCTCTCCTCTCAGGAAGCCAGTGTGCTTGTTCTTGCTCTGATTTACTATTCAATTTGGGAGTTCTTTGTGTATGCACACTCAGTAGAGGCCAAATTATTGTTCTGTTCAACTGCACAATTTCAGGAATTGGCTTTTTTGTAACTCACCAGAGCACTTTAACATGTAACTTTCAGCCATCCCACAAACTTGCTGGACCAAAGAGCTGCCCCTCTCTGGAGTGACAGCAGACCTTCTGTAGCATTTTATGAAAGAGAGAGTCAATTCTGAGATAGAAGATGTGGTTTCGAAAAGAGATTGCCATCCCAAAATTTTTTTCAAGATTTCAAGATTTTCCAGCACTGCCCATGCTGTTCCCAGGAACTTAGCCACAGTGATTCCAGACGACTACCAAAGGGGAAGAGTTCAAGTCCTAAGTTACATTTTGTGCATGTGTTTATGGCTGGGTTGTGTCTGGCCCACGGACCCATGTTCACAAGAGCCTACCTGCAAGCAGGATGCAAACCTGGAGTGATGCCATGCCACAAGGAACACAGTGCTCTATGCAGGCAGGGGAGGTGTTGAATCGGAGTGAGGGGGCTGTTGCCTCCTTGCCCTGAGGTGGCACTGGTTCATGTATCTCTGCACATGTGGTACAGACGTGCTTCATGCTGTTTTTCCCTAACTCCTTTTTCTGATGAAGCCAAACGTTAAGCCCTGCTAGGATTGGCCAGCATTAAGCAATCTATGCTCACCTTTCCCCTTAAGGAAATGCCAGATGGTTTTGGTCTGCACTTTGGTAATTTACAGAGACAGCAACTCCAAAGAGAGCAGGCTACACATATGCTCCGTCCAACTGCTAAATGCATTTGTCACAAGGCACAAGGTTTACTAAACTTTTCTGACAGGCTGAGACACAAGAAAAAATAATGTTCATTAAAACATACAACCCTTGTGAATAAAAAAAAAAGCATGCTGGGGAAAAAGGGAAAAAGAGGATTTCGCTGAAAACAGAAAACCTTGCACACTGAGAAAATAAAATCCCACTCTGTATAGAAGCAAAACCACAGAGATTACAGTCTGTTGCAGCCAATGAATATAAATGAAGGAGAATAAAGGTGGGAGACTTATCACTAACAGAAATTGAAACTCATAGTTTGCTTCCTTGGAATAATTAATTTAAACTTATATAGCGACCTTAGATAGTCTCGGCCCTTTGAAATAACACGGTCAGCTTTCCTTTATTAGCACCTGACCCAGCACTGCACAGCTTTCTGTGCACAAGTAGTCCTTTTACTGAAGTTAATAGGTCTTTTCATATAATTAACTATTTGTAGGATTGGAGTTCAGGGGTGGCATACTCTAATAGTATGAAAAATAGTTTGCTGCATCAAGCAGAAATTATGCGCAGTTGGGGTAAACTCTGAGGTCAGTGCAAGAGGGTGTGAATATATACGCCTCACTGGCTCTCTCTGCTTCCTTGATTTGGCTCACAGCTAACAAACCTGTGGTAAAGTACAATTCTATTTATTGACGTCTCAGAGAGAAACCCAGATATATTTGTAGATTCATAACTGTTCTTAGCTTAGATCCAAAGACACCAGGCACCTAGCTGAAATCCTAGCTGTCCAGTGCCTCTCCAGATTTGCCTAGCCACTTTGCCCTGGTCAGTAAAGTCACCCTGTCAGCAGTCAAGTTCAGGAATTCTCACCTTGTTCCAGGCCCTGTCAGGGCTGCCTGTAAAGTTGTGAGGATATAACTTTGCAGTACAAATACGTCCAGCTTTTCAGCAGTGTTTCATCATGGAGCACTGCACAGACAACAATGCACGGGAAGAAAGTGACTGAAGGCAGGAGGGAGAGGTGGAAGCAGTGCTTTCAGGTATAGGGAATCCTTTAAAATATTGTGTTGCAAAAAGATGGTAATGTAAACCAGTTTCCCTTTTTTGCCATATTGTGCAGTATGCTGTTATACATGCATATGTATACATATTATTTCCATAACTTCATCAGAATACTTTCATATTTGCATTTTTATTAGTGCACTTGACTCTATAAGCTATGTTTTAAACTGTAAATTAATGATGCTTTTGTAACTTGTGATTTCCAATCCATTAACATGTTATAAGACTACTGCCTGTTACCATCTTGGATTCATCATACCCGTATTACATTTTCACCTAGTAATATACTTGGTAGAAAAGGTGATAATTATATTAGCACTTTGAGGGTCCTTACCATCTTCAAAGCATCTTACTAATACTACGTTAATCAATAAAACAAGTACAGCCTTCATGCTCCTGGGATGGGTGTCATGGATACAGAGTACATGAAGTTAGGCTTCTCTCTGAAATAGGAAAATCATCCTATGAAGGAATACCTAGAACAGGGAGAGAAGAGCAGGCAGGGGAAAATTCAAGTATTAAACTAGGCCATACACATTTGAAATTACACTTGAGCTAAAAATCTACACATTAACTAGAAAATGAAAAACATCTTACTAAAAAAGCTCACAGATTTTCCAATATCCCTCCTCATTTTCTGGAGAAAAAATGTGAAAACTTGAACTCAAGTTACTGTAGCAACTGGCTGGATAGTGATAAAATATAAAAATCCTGCAAAAAAGGGTTCCTATTTTTTTCTGTTTAAATATTGTAAAGTTCCTGCCCTGTTCCCCCTTCCCCTTGACTTCTGAAACTTTACACAAGATAGAGTAAAAATTGTGAATAATTCCTGGACCCTAAATGGTAGGTATTGGGATGTATTTACTCAACCCTTGTGAGCTACAGGACCTAGCCTTGATTCAGTTTTCTGAATGACTGTGTTTGTCTTAGGCCGTTTTTCCACTTTAGGCACTGGTAGCACTAGAAACAGGTTTGTGAAATGTTACCTGCTTAGGTATATGTTAAGAGAGCTGTCAGTGAGGGGTCTCATGGCTGCTTATATGACTACAAGGCAATGTGTATGCTGCTTTGATTTGATGTAACCAATGACAGTTAAAAGCATATGTCCTACAAACAGGAGACTACCCACAGCATTGCATCCTTCAGTAACACCCTATTCAATGACTCTAGCTCTCATCCTGCATTCCAAATGCAGTCTATTTTCCGCATACTTCTCTATGGTCAGAATCTTAGAGGAGGTATCTGGCCCCTGGCACCTTAAGTAATCTTTAAATGTTAAATGTTAACAGGACCAAAATCTGCAACTGATCCATAGGACAGGCATCTGTACCCATGTGAAGACCAAGTCATCAGCTGAGGTGAGCATTCATGTGTCTGAGAAGATACCCATGCAAACAAGCTTGCTGGGGCTATTGCAAGACTCAATGTTTGAGACCAGCTTCCCCAATTAAGCTCAAAATTGGGCTTGAAGCTTTACTGAATCAATCTTACTTAAATCACTACAACTCTGAGTTGTTTAGGGAAGCCTGCTGAGAAATGCAAACTGGTGAGATAAGGCTTTGAAAAGTGACCAGAAGCACTGGGTGCCTTCATTTAGGTGCTTTCAACACACCTCAAACAGAGTACGCAAATGGTGTGGTCACTTTTGGAAGTCCTCAGTAGGACTTCCATATGCATGACATCTTCTAGTGCAGAGAGTTACCTGGTTGCAATAACAACACCCAAAGGAATTCAGTTGCCTTTCCCAAAAAGCCCCAGGATGCACTACTGCTCTTTTTTTTCAGGTCATAAACCTATCTATCTGCCAATTTCTTCTCCTTTAGAGGTATTTGTGCCCTCTAATGTTTCCTGTTTCCCAACTTTCTGCTAAACCACTAATTTTTTTAAAAGCATTTCAGCTTAAAGTATTAAATGAAGGGCCAGAAGCAAGACAGAAGAGGGTACCAAACAAAATACACCTTCCCAAAGGAAGAAAGGAAGATTTCTAGTGAGAGAAGCATGAGCCAGCACTACTATTGCTGGAAAGCTATCATAGCAATCATGATAAAACATGTGAATGTAGCTAAGTATCAAGATGGGCAATCAAATCTGTTTCTAAAAATGAATCTTTGCAAAGCCACGAGTCTCTACTAGCAGTACAACCAGTGTTTCTATTTGGCTGGTCTGATATATACTTGGACTGCTGAGAATCAGCTGGTCTGACCTCATCCATGACAAAAAGAGCTAATGCTCCCCCAGCAATTCTAACATGGAAGCAAATAGCTTACTGCTGACATGCTGACTCAAATCAGATGCCCACCATCACACCCACCTTTTTAACAATAAAGGTAAAAGTATTGATCAATTTTTAAAGATTATTTTTCCAGGTATTTTATTGTCACAGATAATAGAGCTACTCAGCATTCAGTGCATCAAGGTGTTGGAGCATGACTTTTTGGGGGAGAATGCTCCATGACTAGCTTCAGTTATCTTCAGTTAGCTGAACACTCACAAGTTATGAAAAAAGAGAGAAAAGGCTTTTGACAGTCAAACCTTGATTACTAAAGCAACAATCAAAATTCACTGCTGAGTAAGCTCTGGTTGGATTTTATTACAGCTCTGTGATTTATTCTCATTCTATTCATCTAGTATCATTACTGGAGAAGACTGTAAGAAACTGACAGTTTTATACAAGGCTGGCAGACTTGTCAAAATTTCAAGAAAATTCTGTTACTTGATTTTATTTTATAAACTTGGTGTCAACTTGTGTTTTGGGGTTTTTTTTTTAGCACATTTCCCACTTGCCACTTTCATGGAACAAAGGTAGGTTAAAGAGAAGTCAATGCTCTGAATATTTTCCCCATCATGACTAGGTAATCAGCCTGCTAGATACGGAGTTCACGCTGATCTGGTGAATAAGAGGAGATGCTGAGTGCACATCAGAGACCACAATGGAAACATCCCCCATACTGTCCTGCAATATTAGCCAGCAAGCCATGTCAGCTAATGGCTGATCTTCACTGACACATCTAACTTCCACAGGTATTTATTCAAGGAAAGTACTTATAACTATCAAGGAGAGTACTAGTAAGTACTACAGTGGTACTTAATGATAAATTAACACTACTTTGTTCCTAATGTCAGACACTTCTCCTGTCTTCAGCAGCAGGGTGTGAGAGCTGTAACAATTGCAAGACTGACAACTACACACAGTAAAGATTTAATTCACCATAGGGGTGATTTGCATGTATTGAGTAATTGTGGTGGAGGTGTTTGACCTGCATTACTATGGAGGTCATCACAGGGGTTGCAACAAACTCTGTTGTAAAAGGCAGAAAAAAAAAGTTCTGGTGATGGTAAGAAACACCAGAGTTCTTAATTTGCAGCCTTCCTGAAAATAAAAAACACATGTAAAAATGTAAATCTAATCAAACTGAAGCTCTAGAGACTGTTTCAGAGAACTGTAATAGCTTTATCTAAGAAAAAAGGCAAAAAGACTGTACACATTTGCCATGACTAGTTTCAGTCTTTCCATGCTAACATACTTTATTATGTGATTATTCATCTTCAGATACAGTAAGAACAATAACACTCTGTTGAAATGGTTGTGCACTAGGCCTCTGATCCTATTTTTTGTTCTAAGTCTCCTCACAAATTGTCACACGTCTATCTCACAACAACACACGGAGAAAGGGCAGAATAGTTCACCTAACTAATGGAAGAGTCATCAGTATAGGAATTAGGTCCTCAAAAGGCGTTTAGGCACGTAACTGCCATTGGGATAAACTCCTGTTTCTTTCAGACAAAGACAGGTGCTCTAGTAATACTAAGGATCTGCACCTGTGCAACCTGTCCAAGAGTAGGGCACTAAAGCACTGAGTCCGCGTCAGGTTAGGTCAGCCCTAAGCCCTGCATAAGCCTTCCTTCCCAAACAGCTGTACTGACAGCCCTGGTCACCTCGAGGCCATCAGTTCCACCTGAAAGAAGTAGCCTATTCCCCTGCATTTGCCGGATCAGAGCCTCTCCTGCTCTTCTTGGTGAGAAGAAAAAGGAACTTAGTGTAGAAAAATGAAACTTTCTTGACAACTTTAAAATAAAGAGATCCATTGTTGTTTATAGCAATGCTGCAAAATGTCAGTGAGAGATGTGAGAACTGCTGCAGAACAGCACCATAAGGCACGAGGATGATCTCCAAATCCTTTGGGTATTTTCATTTAAAATACTTACTTCAGAAGTACTGACCAACCTGTGGCAAAGGCTGTCTGTTTTAGTCAGATGCATTATTAAATCTATTTTACTCTAAAAGAAAACAACTAACGGGCAGCAACTAATGTATACCTCTCTATTAAACCGTGAAATAACAAGAAAGTTGAAGTGATTCTCAGCATGTGTCAGAAGCAAATCAAGGCAACAGATCCTAATTTTAAAATATGTAATGAAGCCAAAATTTGCTTTCTGACTTTATAAATCAACATCACTTTCTGAACAGGAAATGTTTAAAAGTTGATTTTTCATCATCTACACCAGGTGGCAGATTATAGCAGTTCTAGAAACAGAACAAAAAATATGGAGACGTGCCCATTTAGAAATCTACATGGAAAAGCTGAAAACAGCTCATGATTTAAGTTCAACAAAGACAAATATAAGGTCTTACACCTCGGAAAACATAATCCAGAAGTGCAGCACAGGCTGGGATCTACCTGGCTGGGGAGCAGCTCTATGGAAAGGGACCTGGGGGTCCTGATTGACAACAAGCTTAATATGAATGAACAGTGTGCTGCTGCAGCAAAGAAAGCCAATAGGATGCTGGGTTGCACCAACAAGGGCATCACCATCAGAGACAAAGAAGTCATTGTCCCACTCTACTCAGTGCTTGTCAGGCCACACCTGGAATACCATGTTCTGTTTTGGTCCCCGCTATGCAAAAAAGATGTGCATAGGCTGAAGAGGGTCTACAGAAGGGCCACAAAACTGATCAAAGGACCGGGAAGCTGGCCATATGAGGAAAGGCTGAGAGAATTTGGTTTGTTCAGCCTTGAGAAAAGAAGGCTTAGGGGAGACCTTATCACCACATTCACGTATTTAAAGGGTGACTACAAACAGATGGAGACTCCCTTTTTACAAGGAGTCACATGGAAAAGACAAGGGGTAATGGGTAAAAGTTACTTCTGGGGAGATTATGATTGGAAACAAAAGCAAAAATTTCCACAGTGAGAACAATCAGCCATTGGAATAATCTCCCCAGGAAAGTGGTGGACTCCCCAACATTGGGCACTTCTAAGATTCAGCTGGGCAGGGTGCTGGGCCATCTTGTCTAGACCATGCTTTAACTAAGAAAGGTTAGACCAGATGATCCTCAATGTCCCTTCCAACCTGACACCCTATGATTCTATGTTATGATTAATGCTGTCCTGCAACACATAACACATATGCAGTACAACATCGTAACTCCCTGTGGCAAATGCAGGTCCACTTCTTTACCTCAGAAGCATCTATCTTTTTACCAGTAATTCAGCAAGGCAATAACCAATTCCGACAAGATCCAGCCCAGTGTTCGAAAACAGAGGTGAAACCTCACCTTCTGCTCTCCCCAGCCCTGTACTAGGACCTGAGTAGAGAGGTTTAACGCATCCATCCTAACACCATCAGCTACAAACCCCTAAGCACAGCATTGGGAGCTAGGGGCTATCTGTTTGTGAGGAAACTGACCTGGATCCTTTCTTTGCAACACTCTGTCTTCACAACACCCCTTTAGGACAAGGCACTTGAGTTTCTCCCACAGAAACCGGGGCAGAGAGAAACTGTCTGTCTACAAAGTCTGCAGGCATGGTGGGAACGGAGCTGTAACTTCCCGTCCCCTCCACCGTCCCAATCATTAAGTTAGTCATCACTGACCTTGGTGCTCTGCCTGGCATACTTCAAGGCAATGCAAAAATACATCTCCTTTTTCTTTTCAGGGAAGGCAACAGTTGGTGTTCCCAGGCTGCTAATTTCTTGTGTGCTCAAGTCAAAAGGGTTATTGCTTCTTCCCACTCCTCCACTCCCTAACTACTGTTGACACTCTTATCCTGCTGTTGCAAGGTTTCTCATTTTGCTCTCTGCCTCATTACCTTTCCCTGGTATAGAGAGATGCAATTCTATGCTTATCCTCAAAAGCATATATAACAATACTCACCCCAACTTTCTCAATGCCGCAGTGTCATTGCCCCTACCTGCAGGTTTATCTCAAGCATCCAGACAGGCTGGAATTGCAACTATACTACTGCACACTATGTACAGGAGGCCTTTCTTGAAGTCTGCATTAGCACTGGCAGTTCCAGGCATGGCTTCTACCATCAGACACAACAGGACAGACAACCAATGCAAAGCAATGCAAAAATACATCTCAAGGTAAAGACACCAAGACAGGACCGGTAGGCCTACCAGAAACAGCCTACCTGAGCTCTGACACCTTAGCCTGTTTAGAAATAAGGGTAAGTTTAAAAAGCTTGAAGTGAAAAAGAAATCTGTCCTGCAAGCAAAATACTTTTGGGACTCAGTTCTCTGCCCTTGGTCCCCATACCATTGATGCTGGTGCTTAACTTTTGAGATTATAATATTTAAGGTTTTGTTCTCCTAGTCTGATGCTGGTGGACTCCAGTTTTAATGGGACTGCACTGCATTTTATTCATACTTATGTTGAGTATATTTTCTCAAACACAAGCCCCTATCTTGAGGGATGACATGGGTTCCTATGGTGCTGGTAGCTAGCTCCTTACCTCAGAACATCAACACAATACAGAAAAAAAGCAAACCCATACAATACCATAAGCATTCTTTTTGAAGTAATTTACAGTTATTTCTTTCTGCTACGTTAAAAGGCAATATTAAGTCAAAGAAAATAGTGTGCTGAAGACGTGAAAGCAGCTGGGAGCTTCATACAGAATTTCAAGGTTTCCCATTTTTTGACAGATCCTAGTGCGACCAGTGCCCTTGTAACAGCACAGCACATTACCCTGGGCCTTTCATTTCCTTCCATCAGGAAAAGGAGAGGGGAAGAAGAGTTACACTTCCTTATGCCTCTTTGAGGTACAGCCAACACCAAGTAGTTGGCTTCCTGATACAATAGCTGCAATTCAAGCATTCAAAAGGTATGCTTATATTTAGCCTGTTTTCCAGGCTGACTGATGTGCAACTCCCACTCTTAGGAATCCCAATATAAAAGAAAATCTTTGTAATTCAAGCATTCAAGGACACTTGTGACAAACCTCCTCAATACAGAATTATGAAGCACCAGCATGTGACAGCCTCAGAGTGCTATAAGTAACTCAGTGTTCCCTCCTTTATTTTATAAATTCAAAATTTGGCCTTATTTCTTTACAAACGTTGCTCGCTGTACCCATACACGGCACTCATAAAAAACACAGACATGAAGATGTACACTCAAACACATTGCCGTTTTGGCTTACCACATCGAAGGCCTTAATATAAGCACATGAACATTTTAAGTATTCCTCGTAATAGGGATTTGATTGCCTTTGTAACAGCAAGGGACAGCCTTTTCTGTGTTGGGAAAGAAAATTCCAGTTCCAGCTGGATTCCTTTAAAATTTTTTCATCTTGCTCACAAAGACCTGTATATAGGCATTTAGACTGAAGATGTATTACTACCTTCTTAAAGTGGTAGTGGACATAGAGGGTAGTGATCAGAGGTGGAAATCATATGGATTGCAATGAGAGAAGGTTGCATTGTGCCTACACTGGTGTGTCCTCATCCAGCCACCCCAACAGGGGGTAAAGATAATTGATTTTGTCATGGTGACAGGCCTTATCCACTGCTTTGTTGTGTATTTCAAATAAAAGTGTCTAGCCTTATGAATTATTTTACCTTATTTTCCTCTCCTCCAGTCTCCCTTGGTCTTTTGCAGACCTGGAACAATACATATTACTTTGATCCCATTTTGCAGAAACTACCGGGTTAGGATTATGTCCCAAACGGTGCTAGAACATCCATCCTTCAGCTTGGCCACTAGATGATCCACACGCTGACAGCACTAAGTACCCTTTTGCAATTTATCCTTAGGGAACGATAAACCCTGCCAGGTGAGCGAGTGTAAAGAAAAGGTCTACACACAGGACCGTGAGCTACATAAAAACACATCAGGGACTTCACAGTGTGCATGAAGAGTATGTGAAAAGTTCAGGCTAAGTCAACAGCACACAAGACCTGGGGACTCAGGACTGCAATGCTATCTCTGCAAAACCATATGTGACCTCGGCGGCAGGCACACATGTATGCATAACCAGAGCTCTACCCCAGTGGGGCAGCCATGACAAGTGCTTGTAGACCTTACAACACATGAAGAAAAATAATGGGTAAGAACAAAATAAGGTACCAGGGTGGGTTTTGACCCACAATTAAGGATAGCACTCCCCTCAGTAATAAATGCATAGGAAAATTCAAGCTGAAAGAAAATGAAGATGTTATCAACTTTTATAGAACTGATTACATACCTCTTAAAAAAGAAAGCAAGGAAAACACCGAGGCTTTCATTTTCCTGAGTGATTTGTTGATTTTTAGATAAAATCAAGACGACTATAAAAATTACACACAATCAGATTTCATTCTTTGGATGCATTAAATGAAACAGAAGTGCAAGGACTGTGAACTTATTTTCAAATTGTTTGCTGATAAATACACAGTATTTCAAGAAAAGGAATTTTGCTTCTGCCAAATTTTTAAACCCATGCAATAATTTGAAAGGCTGGATGGATTAAGTAAAAGCAGGTTACCAAAAACTGAGTTTTATGCACCCTAGTCTGAGACAGAAGAAAAGGAAGTCAAAGTCAAACATCTGACTGTTGACCTGGATAAAAATAAAGGGACTAATCTGGTTACAGTGCTTCATGGATCTTTCTAACTTTATTAATATTATAATCATCTGGGCTGTCCTCCTATAGATGAAGTCCAGGAAATTCTGACTAGCAGTTCAGCCAGTGAGTAGAACAGTTGGGCTTTTCAAGTCTGACTCATTTCTTTTCAATTCTCACCTGTATTTCTCCATTTTCTTTAGCATATGCTTTCTCCAAAACACTAGAATAACAAAATGTTTCCTTTCTTCCTGTTATTGCATCTCATTATGTGAATTTCAGAGAATGTGCAAAAATGGTAAAAAACTTCAGTAAAACTTCCTGGGCATATTACAGGATTTCTCTGTCTTGATTATCTGATTTAGAAGCCTGTAACAGAAGCATCTCCGTCAGGCCACATGCTAGGGCCTGGGACCTGCACGTAATTGAGGCCTTTCTCCTGCAACCGTTGAGATCTGAATGCCTTTAATGGCCTTGCTTTAGCTGATAAAACTAGAGGATTCAGGTATAAGGGGAACGAATGCCAATGAAGCAGCCTTAGGGATTTGTGCTTCGTTTTGAAATGATGGTGGGAAGTCCCATGTGCCCTCAGCAAGGCTTTGGAAAGCTAGAGCCTGCAGTGAGTTACAGGGTCTTACAATGTAAACACTGTTAGGGATCCCAAATTAGAGCAGCACTGCTTGGCGTTGTACTGCTGGCTCCTGGCATTCAGCAGAGATAGGCAGATGCCTTCAAATGGTGATTCATCTAAGGACTGAAAACCTATGTCCAGCCACAAGCAAATGCTAAGGCACGGGTCTGAGCTAGAATTTGGGCCATGTAAATATTGCTTTTAGCCTTTCAAAATACTTGGGTTTACCCACATCAGAAAGGCAAAGCAATGACTCTGCCTTCTTCATCAGTATATGATATGCAAGTACAAGAAACGTTGTGACAAGAAGGAGGTGTATGTGTGACCTGCCACATCTTCATTTGTGTTTTCAGCTGAAAAAAATGATTTAGGAACCAGAACTCCAGCCCACTCTGCAGATGATGGTACTGTAAAAATACTGACAGAGACATTTGGAAAACTATTCCTGCACACTTCTTGTTTGGACATGACATAACAATTTGCACAGCCACATCTTTGCTTGTCTGTTTGAGAAAGTCACATCATGTCTTTCAACAGACCTGGAAGATCATCTTTTGTGAGCAGCATCATTGTATTTCTGGTCTCTGGGAGTGATCAGCAGACAGACAGCATTTCACATGCTAAAAAAAACTTGCAAATGCAATAATATGCAACTCACCATAGAAAACCTATGCAAACCCTATATATTTTCTATACAATTTAAATTTTTAATTGTTTACTGTTCACTGCAGAGACTAAATTTTTTGAATGCAGAGCCATAACTGAAGGCCTAAGTATCTTCCACAGAATTATCCGTTTCTGAACTTCCAATAAACTGTTCAGTTTTATCCTGGAATGGGAATATTGCTATAACTAGGTTGGCTTTTAAGCATTCATGAGTATATTTTTAGCTGGTATAAATTGTCATAGCAACATTTCTCCCATGAGATCTGGATCTCCTCCTCTTATGTCAGATAAAGACACAAGGCAGATTTTACATGTGCCAGAATTTTATACCATACTATTATACAATCACAGTGCATCACATTCACATTACTAATTAAAGTGCAATGGATTTCCTGCAAAACCAGTAAACGTTTTTGATAAATGCAGCCTGTTCCAGGCTCTATGCTCCTTTCTAGGAAATTGTGGACAGGATCTGCACTAGTTCTGCTATACTTTCTAGTCATCTGCTCATACTAGCTTTTGCTCTAGGCTGGGTAAGATTAGGTCTACATCAGAGGAAGATGTTATCACAGATCCTGAGCAATCTATCTGTCTCCAGCACTGAACTATCTCCAGCACTGAAAACTGTGTACCTCCTATGAAACCTATTCAGGACCCGGAAAAACCCATCCACATTAAGTCCTACCCTGATGTGTCCCCCTGGACCATCAGCAAATAAACTAGTTGGAGTCACACCTATCAGTGTGGTGTGTACGTAACATTTAGCAGAGCCATGAATGTGGGTTTTTTACATTATCTTCAATGTGAACTCCTTTTCCCCTTGATATGAGGGAGTGAGGAGGAATATAATAGGTTTCTTAGTTTTTCTTCCTATATTTATTGAAATCTTCATGATCTCCTATGCAGTCAGCTACTTTAATTGAAATTACTGTGTTAATAATGACTAGCTTGCATTTTGTTGGTAACCCCTAAATCTATTGCATTAAGAGTTTTACACTAAAATCCAAAAGAACACTTCCTTGTGAGGGCAATAAAGAGCACTGTGAATTTCTAAATTTGAATTGTGACTGAATTTGTGGGGATTTAAAAAGAATCTCCCAGAATACAAAGGCGGGGAAAATTCCACATGAAGTCCTATTATTTTACGTTAATTTTGAGAAATCTGGAAGGACACTTGCTGGTTATAAACCAGCAAGTTTCAAGTGGCAAAAAGCTTCCTTACATATGTGTACAGCTCACCAGGTAACATGGACAAGAACCCGTGCATTCCTACTATGGACTATTGGGAACACATCTGCATGGACATCATCATAGAAGAAGGACATAGGAGCTGGGGTTGGTGACATCAGGCAGGCTGAGTGTGAAACAGGTACTATGGCCAGACCTGAGAGATGGGAGAGATAGAATATCAGGTGTACTTTATTTTAAGAGATAATTATTGATCCTTTCATTTACAGACCAGCCATTCACAGGTCTAGTGAAAAAATGGTCCTGGTGCTGAGGCTGCAATAATTAGCTCACAAAGAGCAGGAGAGGGTAGGTCACCTTGTCTTATTCCACTCCTATTTGCAAACCCTTATAGCAAATCCAGAACCTAGTCACAAACAGACTTCAAAACTGCTGTGGAATGACTCTATGATTATCACAGAAAAGTATCCACCCCCAAAATCAGTGTGAACACTTGACTTCGAAGCCTCTGCAGAGAAGTGTATCCTGACTGAATTACAGTAGTGTGTACTCTTTGCTGTTCTCCTGGCCTCTTTCTAAAAAGAACATAAAAGATATTTGGATAGTTATCTAGAGAATTACATTCTCACTGTAAGAGAAAATAAGTTGAATGCTTCCTAAACTAAGCCATCCTTAGCAATCCTGAACACTCATCAGTACGGTTAAGCAAAAGGATAGGGGGCCTGCTAACTGTACTGTGTTACCTGGCAAAAATGATTTTGCAATGCAAAATCAGATTCAGCCAGCTTACATCCCAAGTAACTACAGTAAAAGTACACATATAAGCCTGGGCAAAATGGGTCTCCCCATGCTGTGCATAAAATACTGATAATAATTTTCAAGATATAAAAAGCAGAGATCTTTAAGCTGCCTCATATGTTCATCCCCTCTCTGTCTTCTTCCCTCTCCTCTGTGTGTTTCAGTTTATACATTTTTATACAGTTGTGTTACAGATTCAGTGCAGATGTGAAAGAAAATGGCTTTACAGTAACTAAGTGTTCAGTGGAACAAAGAGGCTTGTTAGTTGACCTGTGTGTGCTGCTTTTGTGTGAAAGTCTGAAATATAGAGTGATTGAAGGTCTAGATGCTATCTGCCTAAATCTGTTTTGGTTTTTTTTGTTTGTTTGTTTGTTTTTTTAATAGCTCAGTGGCCTTACAGCCCAGCAGTCTCTCCAGATTATATCTTTTTACTGATGGCATATAAAGTTTTGTTGAGCTTTTGACATAAGTATAAATTACTTGAGAACTAAAAAGAGCGTATCTTTGTGACAACTCAGCTATCAATAGAAAGACACCTTCACTTTACAGCCTTGCTAGGGAAACCAGGGCTAGCGTGTGTGCTTCCGAAACTTGAGAGCATGCGGGACTGAGAAACAGCCTTTATAGATCTAGCTAGATAGCTGGGACTGCAGCACTGCCATGGCAACTCCTTCAAGTCAACAGGGCTTCATGGCAGTCTCCTCCCTGGATCAAAGCACCTCCACAGCCAGCACTGCCATGTTGTGAGGAAAAAGGTGATGTCCATTAACATGTATAAAATCACTAATGCCGTTAATTCATGGGTGTTTAGTAGCTTTCCTTAAAGCCCATCAAAGCCAATGAATGGGTAACAACTGGTGCAGAACAAAAACCTTAACAAAAAAATGAACTTGGAAAAATTGATTGCATTGATTAGAGAATTTCACAACAGGCTTACATAATTCCTTCTCTTCTCCAGCATCCTCTGTCCATTGGAGACGAGCAGATACCAAATAGCACTGTTCTGACATTCAGGACCTGTAGTCCAAATAATGCACACTAAGGAAATCCCTATGTTTTAAGTGCATGGCTAAAGTACCTATGATAAAGAACTTCCTTGAATCCAGGCTGGAGGAGAAGAACAGTATATACCAGCATATAACTGAGGAGCCTGCAATGGCAGAGAGCTGACCCCTTCTCTTGTGGAGGAGCAAAGATTTTAACTTGAGGAATCCAACAAGTTGAAATTGATGTCATGCTGTTTCCCCAGAGACATGCTCACACTGCAGAAGGGGAAACATGACTGCAGTAAGTGTTCTGCGAGGAGTTTCTCCAATAACCCAGGTGCTGCATACATGAGATCACAAAATACAATCTAAAAACAACTCAGACTAAAAAGCACATGGAGAAAAAACCCCAACCTTCTATTGCCACCCTACTAGCAGATCTTGTAGTTCTGTCTACTGTACAGGAAAGCAAGTCAGAAATATGAAGGATGGATGTTTTATGACAAGATTTATTTATCTATACTAGACTCTTCAATTGTGGAACAGAGTGCATACAGCTGAGTGCCTCTGTAATGAACCTCTACCATCTACCAATGCTTCTTAACCAATAACCCATGGTATTAAACACTCTTTTGCTACTTTCTGTGGTTTACACCTAAACAAAGCAAAAGAATCCTGCAACTCACACACACAAAAAAAATATTCTTAGAAAGATTGCGAAATATTTGCATACCAAATAAGACTTTAACACTACCATCTGGTGACTGTTGCAGTGAGAATAACAACCATTTCATCTGAGGATCTCAAAGTACTCATGCAAATTTAGTCCTTACTGTATTAACAAAGTAAATATGTTACACAAAAAAAATGCATTCTGAATCAGAGCAACTGTCTAGTCCTGTATTTTGACTCCAGCAGTGGCAAATGTAAAAGGTTATTTCAAGAGACCTTATCACCATGTACTTTCTGCAGTACATTCAGCCACCTGCCAAGCAACCACAGTTCGGGATATATCTGCGAGGTCCCTGCCTGTTGCCCTCAGCAGCTGAGTGAAACAATCTTCTTCAGATATAAAAGCATACAGTGTAAGTTTTCTTATGTTTAAGGTTGGCCAGTGATAAAGTAAAAATCTAGATATGCTGGTCAAAAATGTTCTGTATTATTTAAGAATA
Organism: Anarhynchus alexandrinus; assembly: GCA_008711295.1. Classification (NCBI taxonomy): domain Eukaryota; kingdom Metazoa; phylum Chordata; class Aves; order Charadriiformes; family Charadriidae; genus Anarhynchus; species Anarhynchus alexandrinus. Next base: position 836,208 of record VUYV01000134.1, read on the forward strand.
TTTTTACACACAACTACTGCCAGTCTGAGTTAGAGTTGCCCTAAAATCCCATCATGTCAGAAGCCTCAGGATGATGGAGAGAAGCTTTGTTAAGCTGTTTGTAAGATGATGATGATATTATTGTTATTATTATTATTGTTATTATTATTACAAGTCTGGAAAATACAGTATTAATCCTTACAGAACACTGTTTTTTACTACAAGAAGTAAGAAACAATTACATAGACACTTGCCAAAACCAGATTCTGAGGTTATTCAAGATGAAATTTTTATTTTTTTTCTAAACATGAAGATGAATTCTGACTATACTAAATTAAAAAAATCTTTTCATTTACTGTTTGGTCTTTAATTTTTAACTGGTTCCTTGCCTCTATTTGTGTGAGGTTCTCACAGTGATAGGCAATACCACAGCTTGGTTACTATTGGAAGGTTTTGATACGTTGTTTCACTTTGTTTCATTTTGGTTTGGTTTGGTTTGGCTTTCTCCAGAAAATTAACAAGAATGTCCAGCTTCCCGCCGCGCTGTCCCCTCCCNNNNCCCACACACACACACACTCCCCCCCCAATCTGTGTTTGAGGAATATCGTAACAAGAGAGGACGTATGAAAAGTTTTGGGACAGACTGTGCAAGACTGATGTAGAAGAGGGCAGGGACTGCTTTGTAAAGATATCTGCCTAGTTCACCTGTGCCACCCACTGCCTTGCGTGCAAGCACTTCACTATTTTAATTTGCACACGGCAGGGTGTGAACAGGGGTTCACGCACTACTTCTGACCAAATCCTGAGCTTCTGCAGACAGCAGCCTTGCAGGGTCACTCTCTGTTTGCCGAGACTGAGCAGTGAGATTAATTTCTTACTTCTTTCATTAGGAAGGATGACCCAGGAGGTTTAGCAAGGTTTAGTATCACTTAATAAAAAAAGAGAAGTTTGTTGTCTATCATAAAGTGTCACTGCTGCCAACAGGTAAACTTTGACTCTTACCCTAGCTTGTTTTAAAGCCCTTGGTAGAATCAGACACATGATAGGGCCTCAAAAGTGATATATAAGCAAAAGAGCTTGAGAGGAAGACATGACCTTCTATGACTGACAGCAAGCATCGCACTGAGAGGATTTGAGAAAGCAGAGAATAGCATGGAAACAAGATGAACATGGAAAAATGTTAGAAACAGCACAGGGAGGTGGAAACCAGGTGAAAAACAGCAGCAGGCTCCTTTTAAATCCTTGGGGAAACAGAGCATAGGGAGATTATGTTTTGCATCAAGTCCTTTGCTTAGAACACCCCATCAGTTTGCTAAATTAAAATATAACTCAGGCAGATTTGTTTAACTAAAACAAATGTCCTTTCTGTGTCTTTCAACCCTGCCCATGTTCTGAGAATCACAAAATCACAGAACGGTCAGGCTTGGAAGGGACCTCTGGAGATCATCTAGTCCAACCCCCCCGCCAGAGCAGGGTCACCTACAGCAGGTTGCACAGGACAGCGTCCAGGCAGGTTTTGAATGTCTCCAAAGTGGGAGACTCCACAACCTCTCTGGGCAGCCTGTTCCAGTGCTCTGCCACCCTCAAAGTAAAGAAGTTCCTCCTCATGTTAAGATGGAACTTCCTATGTTCAAGTTTGTGCCCGTTACCTCTTGTCCTATCACTGGGCACCACTGAAAAAAGACTGTTCCCATCCCCCTGGCACCCTCCCTTTAAGTATTTGTAAGCATTAATAAGATCCCCCCTCAATCTTCTTTTCTCTAGACTAAAAAGACCCAATCCCCTCAGTCTTTCCTCATAAGAGAGATGCTCCAATCCCCTACTCATCTTTGTAGCCCTCTGCTGGACCCTCTCCAGCAGTTCCCTGTCCTTCTTGAACTGGGGAGCCCAGAAGTGAACACAATACTCCAGATGTGGCCTCACCAGGGCAGAGTAGAGGGGGAGGATAACCTCCCTCGACCTGCTGGCTGCACTCTTCTTGGTGCACCCCAGGATGCCGTTGGCCTTCTTGGCTTGCTGGCTCACGGTCATCCTGTTGTCCACCAGCACTCTCCACAGAGCTGCTCTCCAGGAGGTCAGACCCTAACCTGTACTGATGCATGGGGTTATTCCTCCCCAGATGCAGGACCCTACATTTGCCCTTGTTGAATTTCATAAGGTTTCTCTCTGCCCAACTCTCCAGCATGTCCAGGTCATGCTGTAAGGTGGCACAGCCTTCCAGCGTGTCAGCCACCCCTCCCAGTTTTGTGTCATCAGCAAACTTGCTGATGGTACACTCTATCCCTTCATCCAGGTCATTGATGAATATATTGAACAGGACTGGACCCAATACTGACCCCTGGGGGACACCACTCATTACTGACCTCCAACTAGACTGCACCACTAACCACAACCCTCTGAGCTCTCTCTGTCAGCCACTGTTCAATCCACCTCACTGTCCATTCATCTAACCCACACTTTGTAAGTTTGCCTGTGAGGATGATGTGGGAGACAGTGTCGAAAGCCTTGCTGAAGTCAAGGCAGGCAATATCCACTGCCCTCCCCTCAGCCACCCATTCAGTCACGCCATCGTAGAAGGCTATCAGATTAGTCAGACATCACTTGCCCTTGGTGAATCCATGCTGACTACTTCTGATAATCTTTTTTTCCTCCAGATGCTTGGAGACAATGCCCAGAACGAGCTGTTCCATTATCTTTCCAGGGATGGAGGTGAGGCTGACCGGCCTGTAGTTTCCCGGGTCATTCTTCTTGCCCTTTTTGAAGACTGGAGTGACATTGGCTTTCCTCCAGTCCTCAGGCACTTCACCTGTTCTCCAGGACCTTTCAAAGATGATGGAGAGTGGCCCAGCAATGACTTCTGCCAGCTCCCTCAGCACTCGAGGGTGCATCCCATCAGGCTCCATGGACTTGTGGTTGTCCAGTTTACTTAATTGTTCTCTAACATGTTCCTCCTCAACCAGGGGAAAGTCTTCCTTCCTTCAGACTTTCTCTGTTACCCACAAAGTCTCGGACACCCAAGGGCTGGCCCGAGCAGTGAAGATAGAAGCAAAGAAGGCATTCAGCAACTCTGCCTTCTCTGCATCATCTGTCACCACGGCACCTGTCTCATTCAACAGTAGGCCCACATTTTCCCTAGTTTTCCTTTTGCCTCCTATGTACTTAAAGAGACTTTTCCTGTTAACCTTGACATCCTTTGCCAGATTTAATTCCAGGGCAGCCTTGGCTTTCCTTATTTCATCCCTGCATACTCTGATGGCATTCTTGTACTCTTCCCAAGCAGTCAATCCCTTCTTCCACATACTGTAAACTTCCTTCTTGCACCTGAGCTTTTTCAGAAGCTCCCTGCTAAGCCATGCAGGTCTCCTGCTTCCCTTGCCTGATTCCTTGCTCTTAGGGATGCACCAATCCTGAGCTTGAAGGAAGTGATACTTAAATATCAGCCAGCTCTCTTGAGCACCCCTACCCTCTAGAGCCGTGACCCATGGGATTTCTCCAAGCAGTTGCTTGAAAAGATCAAAGTTAGCCCTCCTGAAGTCCAAGGTTTCAATCCTACTTGTATTTTTGTGCATACTGCAATTAATCCTGAACTCTGTCTTCTCATGATCACTGCAGCCAAGTCTGCCCCAACCTTAACATCCTCCAGCAGTCCCTCTTTGTTTGAAAGTACTAGGTCCAGTAGTACACCACTCCTTGTGGACTCCTCCACCACCTGAGTCAAAAAGTTATCATCAATGCACTGGAGGAACCTCCTGGACTGTACATACCCAGCTGTGTTGCCTTCCCGGCAGATATCAGGGTAGTTGAAGTCCCCCATGAGAATCAAGGCCTGTGATTGTGAGGTGATTCTCACCTGTCTGTAGAAGGCCTCATCAACTGCCCCACCCTGATCAGATGGCCTGTAATAGACAGCCACAACAGCATCTGTCATATTAGCCTGCCCCTTGATCCTTACCCACAAGCTCTCAACTCGCTCTTCATCCGCCTCCAGGGAGAGCTCAATACATTCCAGTTGCTCTCTCACATATAGAGCAACTCCACCACCTCGCCTCACTGGCCTATCTTTCCTAAAGAGAGCATAGCCCTCCATGACAGCATTCCAGTCATGTGAGCGTCTCAGTAATTGCAATGAGATCGTGGCCCTATGACTGCACACAGTTCTCTAATTCTTCTTGTTTGTTTGCCATGCTGCATGCATTAGTGTATAGGCATTTCAGAGAGGCCATTAAGTGTGTAGTTTTTGCCCTAGAGGGGTGGTGGGCCTTCTAAGTCTCAAAAATACTAGCAGTCTGCCCCACCAGTGCTGAGCTATTATAGCCGGGTGCCTCTCTAGCGAGCCCAGTTACATCCCCACCCCCCTTCCAATCTAGTTTAAAGCTCTCTCAATGAGCCCTGCTAATTCTAGTCCTAGAACCCTTTTCCCCCTGTGAGATAAGCTTTTCCCATCTGCTACCAGCAGGTGTTCTGTAAATCAAGCCATGGTTGAAGAACCCGAAGCCCTGCCAGTAGCACCAGGCTCGGAGCCAGTCATTGATCTGCTATGCCTCTCTGTATTGCATGCTGCAGTCAGGCTTCCCTCTCCTTGGCTGTGTACAGGGACAGTTTCAACTTCTCTGGCTTAGGGTCGTTGAAGCAATCTGACATGGACAGTAATCACGATAATATCTGAAGTCACTGGAGTACTTAGTAGGATGTACTTGTTTTGCTTTCCTAAGCATAGAGAGTTTAAGATTCATATTATTAAGCTTAAGATGTATGTTGTCAAGCTTTTCTCCCTAAACATAGGGGCAGAACTCTTTTGAAAAAGAGGAAGATAAAAGCAGGGAGATGTGGTAATTGAGTCCAGGAGCTGGACTTGTTAAAGAGAAGTGCAGATGATAAAAAGGGAAAGAAGTAGCCATCCTTGTTCCTTGATTCAGACAGGAAATCGATTTTCATCCATCATGTTCCTGATGTAATTTTTAAATAAAAGCATTTCAATGTAACTTGCTTCTTCAGTAAAGCTTCAAACAGACTAAGCACTTGTCTTCACAGATAGGAAACATTAAGAAAACAATTTCTCAACAGCAGGGTCCTGAACACCCTTAGTTTCATTTCTGCGCAAAGAGGATTTAAATCAAATTATGGGTGAATGCGGTCTTAAGCTTTCCTTCTGACTTAAACATAGATCATATCAGTCCACAATATGCAATTTTAACATTAAAACTTTGGATAATTGAATACAGGTGTATATTGTTGACCTTGCTAACATTCATTTGGATGGTTCAGTAAGAAAAGACCCTGGTTTTAATACAGTTGGCATATCAAAATATGGCACTGAGGCTTGTCCCTGCTCTGCATTGGCTTCACATATAACTAAGGTGTAATTACTACCTCGCAAAGCCCTTCAGCTGAAGGCCTCAGGACTTCTATAAGCTCACTGTGATGAAGAAACCTTCTGGAAATAAAGTCGCCCAGCAGGCAGCCTTGGGGACTTCAGCTTCCCAGGCTTAGCCATGGGAATTTCAGCCTGGGGCACAGGAGCTCAGAGATTTACCTGCGCAATAGAACAAGTGCAGCAGAATTAGTCATGAAATGTTCCTGGTGCTAGATTTTGTGAAAGGTTATAACACGACTCTCACATATCAGAGAGCTGAAAATCAATGCACTTCTTGACTCAGCTTTTAATGTAAATTAATGAATCTTCTCATGACTCCTGTGAAGTCCTGAGTGCTCTCTCCCTCTTGCAGAGTTTCAAATGCCATCTGAGAATGTGATTTCCTGTCCAACTACTGCATCCTTAAAAACATCTACAAAAATAACACTCATTCTTCAAATGGTGGCTAAAAAATCCCCATAGCCTACTTACTACATGGTGCAAGGTGTTGGTTTCACAGGAGTGTTAGGGTGTAAATGGTTTACTTAAACTTGCTTTGTTATCTGCTTGTTTCTCTTCCAATTCTTTAGCGAAGTTTTACAGAACCTGTTACAGAGTATTTTTGTTGCAGGTCACCATTGAATGCATAATGCCTTGTACCTAAACTAGAGAAGACCAGTCCCAGCAGGGGTGGTGGGCTGGTCGATCTCAGGAGGTCCCTTCCAACCTCAGCAACTCCACAGCCCAGCTCAGCTCTGTGCTGCAGCATGCTATTCATCACAGCTCAAACCCAAGCAACTCTCACTCACCCCACAACTAACTGTCAACTTTCTCTTAAAATAAAAGACCATATACTTGCATACAAATGCATTTTTTCAAAGCCCATGTTATTACACCTATACCTCTCTTATTAAAAAAAAAAAAAAAATGGGGCATTGAGGGGATAAACCCACCATAACCCTGAGATATGGCACTTCCTGTTTCAGTTCAATTTACAGCTGAGATATAAATCCTGGACACAAGGAGCTTCTATGGAGAGTCTTGTATCAAGTCTAGCAGCAGCAATACAACTGCTACTGAATCTCTCTTTGTTCATACCTTTTCACTTCTCTGCAGCATCTTAAACTCAGGTTCTTCCTTCTCTCTCTTTTTAAAATAAACAGTATGCAACAGAGGAGAAAACACACAGGAATTTGCCTGGAATTCAACTGGTAACACCTGCATGTTAATACACCACAGCTGAACCACTTGATCAACTGCTGCTCCTGCGGAAGACAAATAATTATAGCTAGAGATTTATGCTACCCCAATGTCCTTTCTCTTTTCTATGTCTTGTACATTATTTTTCTTTTTAAAATGCATTTACTTTTTCTCAAAATAAGATCCCAACTCTGATATAACTAGGTAAAAAAAAGAAAGAAAACAACAACATTTCAAGATTCAAGGCAGAGTGAACCTAAAGCTAAAGTCTGAGTAATTCCCTCTCAAAAGCATCAGTACTGTGATTCAGAAAAAGACCAGCTTAAGAGAATTGGCGATGATTTAAGTTGCAGCAGTTGAGCTTTGTCCGGATCCAGCCTGAGGAAAAAAACAAGATAAAAAATGCAAGTCTCAAGGTAGGGTGCAGAAAACACTTCAGCTCTTTCCCTACCCTGGAGCTTAGCCTACACCTCTTAGCAGGAGCTTGAGATCTCCAAAAAAAGGATGTGGAGTCAACCTGTCTTCAGAGCGGGCAGGTAAGACGTACACCAAGCACCATCCTGAAAAGACATTTAAAAAGTAAAAGAAGCAGACAAATAATTGCTATGGGGTATCCCTCTTACTCTGAAATACTCCTGACTCTCAAACACGCTGTGCTAGTAGGCTTGAAAGGATTAAACAGACAAACTAACATAATAAAAAGTAGATAGTCGAGGCATGTCTGATTTATTTCTCTCTGTTTAAGTTACTGCATTAATTAGTCATACACTTTAATTTCACCTATTCTGCCTTGGGACAGAAAAGGATCACTAAACTGAAGATAGCAGTGACCTACCCTGGGGAAGAGGTATGCTTTGGAAGAACCTAATTTTAGAAGGCAATGCAATCTTGTTGATTATGTTAATAACAATGCCCAAATGCTTACTTTGCAGTTCAAAAATGCTCGAGGGAGATCATGACTTACATGGAAATGCTTTTGCCATTTTGGTGGGAAATTACTTGGTGCATTTCTTTTTTCCTCAGGAATCAAAAATGCCAAGCTTCTATAGCAGCTAATAGCATAAAATGTTAATCTGATTCTGTACGAATGTCCTTCCGATCTTTACTAGAGACACTATCTTCTAGAAACCACTCTGTTAAGTTACAGTAACTGCCTCTCTTGAAAAACACATCAACTGAAATTAAACCAAGTCAGGTCACATCAAGTAGTCTCTGGCTGGAAAAAGTGTGAGGTCAGACAGGAGCGGGCCTGCTCTTTGATGAGGGGTAATGGGATGATGGGGATAAATTTACACCATCTGAAGATCTGCCCTCACAGCTCCTGCTGACTTCATTAAGGAATATGAGGCATATCATCCTGGGGAGAAAATAAATAAAATAATAGGGTTTGGGCTCCAAACCGTGTCACTACAAATAGAGGGCAACCTGAACGAGTTCTGATTAGAAACTCCACAGGGTAGCTTTAAATCCAAGACTAATCGGAGAGTTGCCTGGGGTTGTACTCCATCTCTGACATGCTTTCCTCTTTTTAGCTGTTTTATCAGTCTAACTTATTAACACTCAGGTTTAGGAATTTTTTTAAGACAGTTACAATCTCTCCGTAATACTCCCTTCCACTTCTAAATGACTGAGCTCTACTATCAATGATAACTTGAGCTTAATGAGATTTTTATGCCTGGAAATTAAATACAAATTTCTTAACGGTTAGCAAATACTGCAGTGCTGTTTCATGTGAAGATGCCAGGCAATTGGCAGTCTACAATCTCAAAATATGTTTTCTTTTATATGTTATATGTTTTATATATGTTATATGTTTTTTATATGTTATATGTTTTATATGTTATATGTTTCTTCTTGTCTACTTAAATAAAAAATATTTCCACTTGGTTTGATGTTATCCTCCCCCTCCCCATTTTTGACTGGTTCTCATGGTAACCTAAAATGACTATCAAAGAGAAATGTATACTGGAAGGATTTTTTTTTTTAGCTTAACACAGTTGAGAGAACTGCGTTGTAAGCTATAGCATTATTCTTTACAGTTACACATGGAGAGCTGATCCACAGTTCCTAAGAGGAATGTATGAGCTGATACTTGTTTGGAAAACAGGTACAAAATTCTGTGGGTGTCCAGGTAGTTTATCACCATCTTTCCAAGAAGGAAAAGAAGTAATCCACTGCTAGACACTCAAGAAATATCTAATAATGTTAATCAAATTATATATTGTTATGTTTGCCCAAAACAATTTAGAGAAAACAGACCAAGAATTCAGTCAGGCACCCCAGTTACTGCAGCAGTAAGTAAAAGACAGTGTAGCTGCCTCAAGATTTTAAATTCTTTAGCAATTAAGGAGGCTAACCTGTCTTGAAAGTTTATGAGAGTCTATGAGTTGAAGGGATTTGAAATTGCCCAAGAAGAACAGATGAGTGTGGTTACCATCTCTATAGTAACACATATTAAGAGCTAAAGATAATCATAGAGAAAGGGTGTGTTGTCATTGTGATGCTATCTATCAGTTACACGGGCAAGTATGTACCTAAGCTTTTATGTATTATCAAAAAACCAAACACATTTCTTCTTAATTATGACTCTAACATGGAGAATCTGATACTGTGGTTTTGTGTGTTTTTGTAAAGATCCTCCAATAATAATAATAATAATAATAACAATAATAATAATAATAATAATAATAATAATAATAATAATAATAATAATGCATATTTCAGAGTCACATTAAAGGAGATAAACAGTTGACATGATAACCTTGAACTTGCTGTGGAAAGCAATAATTCAATGCTCCCCAAATTAAGAAAATTAATTTATAAGGAAAAGAACAGTCACATAAAAACACAGAAAACCAGCAGAAAACAGGTATAAGTTAGGGCTAAATGAATCTTTCAGAGAGGTCAAACCCCAGATATTTTTAATTATTTAATTTCTTATTCCTTCTCTTCCCAGTCCTATGATTTCCCTATTCTTTCAGTATACAATAGTTTTCCTAAAAAAACCTAAAAATAATTAATATACACTGGAGTCTTCAACATATTTAGATAGCATAGAATTATTTTCCAGTTACTCTCCTAGGACTTGCAACATGACATAGATAGATCCTAACTCTTGTTAAAGAGAAGTCTATTCAAAGGTATCAAAGATGCAAAAGAAATAACAGGGGTTTCTAAAGATCAGATTCTAAGGATTTTCTGCATTTGCCAAAGCAGAAGTGTGTGGCAGGCACATAAAAAGTAGCATGTGTATCTCTAGTATTCAGTTCTGATATACCTGATCACCTTATTTTTTGAAGGTTTTGAAAGATGGGATGGAGGCTAGGGTCTTGGGGTGGTTCTGTTCAGGTAGAAATCACCTCCGAAGCCTGGTTCTAGATCTTGAAACACGAGCTAGGGTGTGTCAAAATGGCAGCAGTACCCCAGACAATTTTAGCAGTCTCAGCTTTCAAACTCCAGTAAAGTGCAACATGAATGGTTTTAAAAAGAACCAGAAGTTAACATGCTCTGGTATGGCACCAGAGCCGCTTTCAACGCAAACATTTGAGGCAAGAAATTTAGAAGATTTTGAGGTAAAATAAGAACAGAACAACAGAAAAGAGGCCGTTTGAAAAGACCTTCCACTAAGGTAGATGGTAAAACCTCTATTGATTTTTGAAGTGAAAGAAATAGAGCACAGTTGAGTCCTTCTAAAAATCCTACCCGAGGTGTCAATTAAAAATGCTAGGCAGCTGTTTGGAATAAAGTCTGATCAGTAATATATGCTTTCATTTCTTAAATTGGGTGTTCAAACATCTCTTCACTAATCAGTAATCCATTTACTGCATGCTCCTTTCTACCTATTTTTTCAGTCCCTAATATTTACTTTATAAATAAACCAGTAAGAACTTGAAAGAGGACATAATTTTGATGACCCAAATGTTTCATGCTGCAACCACAAAGCTAAGCACCTAAAATGTCCATCTGGTTTCCAGAGATTTGTGTCCTCCTTGAGTCTCCGCAGTTCTCAGACCAACCAGTTCACTCCCTCAAAGTATCCTTTAATTCTACTTGTGATGATGCCTCTTTTCACATGCCAGTCCCTTGCCTACTATTACTATGACATAAACAAAAAAAAAATCTTATGTTATTTTCAGAAAGTTATAACTGAAATGTTAAATGAGTCAAGAGAAATTAAATTTCAAACTTGGAAGCTTCTTTTCTCATGATTTCATAAGAAGATTTAGACTAAGGTTGTCTTTTTGTGTGAATATACATACCGGCACTAAAAATTATAAACCCATTAGCTGCATTAGACAAGGATTTTTCTCCTCAATCAGTACTTTGAAACTCCTGTCCCTTGAGGTTACTTCCCTCCCTAAAACCAAATAGAAGAAAAATGGCATCTTGTTGTACTACTAATAGTTTGGGAGGTTTATTTTGGGGGATTAATTGCTGCCTTTTTTATATGCCAGACTAGCTGCTGCTTGGCAGCAGTGACTACCCTGTATACAGCATTGACTGAAAGATCTAGTGTGTAGAACAACTGGGTTCATTTTAAACACTTCTCACCACAACTGAAAATCTGGGTTACTCAACCGCAGTCCTACAAAAGTAGCAAATTATTTTTCCAGACACAAACCCCTCCTTTCTGTTACAGATTCATATGCTGTGAATGATGTTCACTGGTCTAATAGAACCCTTATATCAAATGGAGAAACAGCATCTCAGTTTCACCCCCCACACTTAGACCTCTTGTTGACAGGACATTTCATGTCATTGTGGCCATCTTTCAGCATGGGGAGGATGATGTGGATCTTCTCTGTAGGGAACAGAGGACAGAAATTTTCCCTTTTTCATGTACATCCACAAACTTCCAGAAGTCATCAGCCAGTGCTTCTAGAAGTTCTGCCTGTACTGCTGGCACTGACCACTACAGAGATGATCCTAGTTGCTTGATATGCAGCTCTTCAAATGCATATATTTCTTTTGGTATCAGGAAGCATAGCAAGCCCATTAGCTAAAATAAGTGACTCCTGCTTCTCTGCCAAAAACTTTGCTCATTGTAAAGAGCTTAACTTTAAGCCTAAGCTTCTGAATCTTTTGGAAATAGCCTTTTTTTTTTTTTTTTTTTTTTAAAAAAGAACTCCGACCTTCAGCGGATTTCGCAAGAAATCATGCAAAGAAGCTGCTTTCAAAATGGCTTTTGCTGTCCATTAGGCTGGACCAGAGAGGACATATTCCCATGCTGCCAAAGGGAGTGGTTAGGAACATTATTGCCAGGCATTGTCATAGGAGAGAAATGGTCTTGTTTTCTGCCTGAAGGGAAAGGGGTGAAGAATCTGGAGGGATGGAAGGGAAAGCAAGAGACGAGGAGGAGGAGGTGACTGCTCCAGCCCAAGCAGTCCTCCCAGCACCCAAATATGCAGATGCATCCAGGTCACCAGGTTGTTGCTTAGTGATGAGAAACAGGGAAAACACCAGCATAAAGGCTGCTGAGGGAAAGACAAGGGTGCAAAGAAAAGGCCTCTGGCATGCTCCTGAATGTCTCAGTATCTTGAATTGAATCCAGAGGTACCAGAAGAAAGATTTCCATGTCTTTTCACTGACTCAGGCTTCAAGCTGAAGTGTACCATATGACTTTAAAGATTCATGCAATTAGACTTTTATATTTTCATTTCACCATCTGCCAAAACCACAACCCTGCCTTTGAAAATGACACTGGTGTCTTACTCCCTGTTTTCCCTCCCTGTTTTCCCTCATGGTCATTTTGACTTAGGAAAAAGTCTAGCCAGCAACACAAAACAAGACGGTGCTATGTTGCTGGACGAGACAGGCTCATAGCTAGCCTTGTACTACAAAGAGAGAGAAAGAGATATGATCTCTCAGAAAACGAAATGAGTAACTGAAAAACTCCACATCTGTTTCTGCTGTTTCAAGAGAACCTTTAAGGTTTTCCTGTAAGATGAGTGACAATTACAAGAAATAAAACTGGCTGTCTTAGACAGTGTTCTTGCTCTGAGCTCATATGATGTTCACTTGCCAGCACATAACTGACTCATCTGCAAAAGGCAGATGCAGTGGTGAATAAAGCACTGTAGAAATGGAAAATGTTAATCTAATGCTATGCAAAGATCTCCTAGGAGTAGTTCTAGCTCCTGAAGAACAGGTGGAATGAGAAAATAATTGACAGAAAAATAGCCAGTTCCTAACCTGTGTGAAGATTTTACCTTAGAAAAGGTTACATGTGGGGTTTTTTTTCATGATGTTAATTTTTCCCTGTGGGCTAACTCTGGCCTTCAGAGTGTTTTTTACTTCTTTTGTTGGAGAATAAAGAGATTTGGAAACATACTCAAGCAATTTAATTGACAGTTCGGACAAACTACTGTCAACCAATTGCAGAATGAATTTACAGTTCAATCTTTTCCTTAAGTACTTGTGATCTAATAAATCATTTAAAATAGCTGCCCTTTGTGAATGCTTGAAAAAAGAAATCGTGAGGCAGCACAAAGCATGTGTCTGAAATGAAAGGGTAAGGAGACAGGTATATATAAGTAAACTGAACACCACCTTATTCATTGTCCTGATTCTGAGGGAAGCATTAAGCTGTCTCTTAAGTTCCCTTTCAGAGCCACTCTGAAGTGGGCTCTGTGTGTACACGGGAGAGGGAGGAAGCTAATTTACATTGACATTCAGTACTGGGGTTTTAAGACACTGAGTATCTTTACTTCCAATTTCTCCCTTTTTTAAAATTATTTTATTTTCTGCTCTGGAACCCAAAGCATTAAGTAATACTTTTTAAATATCAGCTTATTTTCAGAGTTATCCTGTCAAAAGGAAAAATTAATAAAAAAACCCCTTATAGTAGTCATCTTCTTGCATTCCATGGCAAGAACAGACAAGGGGAAAGAAAGAAACAAATACAGTCAAACTTTGAAATAAACAAAGAAATCAGATTTAGAAAAGTAAATTAAATCCATTTAAAACAACCATTTGGAAGAATGAACATGCAAAATAATTTTGTGAAGCAAAATTTTAGTTTAAAGTTTATCACTGAACATTTTAATCAAAACCATTTTCTATAACAAAATGTAATTTCATAAAATCTCATTGCAGGGGGAAACAATTCCAAGCAGTTCTCCTTTTTAAAATACTTTTAATGAACATTACCACCGTTTTGGTGATCCTGTGAACCAGAGAGCAGCCAGTATACAATTACAGGTTGTACTACTTGCAATAATTACTCTTTTTGCCTAGCATCACACAAGCTAAGTGAACTAAATGTTTCACTGAAATTGTTTTTCCTTTGATCAGACATTTTAAACATGCTCCTGGCAACTGCCATTATTTCCTGTGACCTTCCCATTACTTTAGAGCAGGCATTCTTTCTCTTGCAGTCAGCTCCTTCCTCCCTTCCCTGAACAGGCAGACATGCAATGGCAGTGAGAAACATGCAGCAATGGAGTTATATGTGGCCTTTCCGCCCACCACATAGACTGGGGCAACTTGTCCTCTGGGCAACAAGTCCAAGGCGGTTTGAGTTATATGAGGCTAGCATCCATCTCCCAAACCATACTTAATTTTGAAGAACTACATTGCTGTTGGCCCCAGCTGAACTACCTTTCACAATCTCATGACTTTCCCACTCCATAAGCAGACCAGAGAGAGAGCCCTTGCTCCACAAAATGCATTTATCCTGAAGGAACTGATGCCATTTTCCCTTCTGCTTCCTGCATGAATTACTTTTGTGGTTTCTTTACTCCACATAGTTTTGTGCATTCCTCATACTTTTGCATTCCTCATTACTTTTGTGTCTTCCTCATGAGTAGCTTCTGGTCTGCTCTCCTGCAACCTGGCTTCAGCCACCTCAGTATGGCATGGGGATTGTTTTCCCCATGAGTTATCCCAGAGATGTTGAACTGGTTTCTGCTGGATAAGTTGCTGGTTCAAGTAAGAAACTGAGACCCTTCCATGGACCAGCCATGCTTTTTTTGGATGGAGACACCACGGGGTATTTTTGTCAACCACAAACCAGACCACCCTGAGTCCCTCTGCTAGTCAACAAGATACTGTAAGATAGTAGAACACCCATTCATACTCTTCCACAGGCTACTCAAAGCTTACAGAAAGGTATGTCAAATAAACAGATGATGCACTTTTACATTTTTAGTGCAACCGAGTGAAGAAAGCAGAGACAGATCTTAAAACAAATATGAAGCCCAGTAGCTGCCAGATAGGATGGGAGATGGAAGCAAAGAATTGCTTTGTTGTTGCTGTGGCCTGTACAAGTAAACATACTTCTGAGAACAGCTAGGAGTATCTACCTCTACCAGTTCTGGTGGTGACTGAACTGGGGGCACGTGAGAAAGAGAAGCGTGCACAAATGGAGTGCAGTGTAAGATGCATGAGATTTTTATTCCATATGGTAAAGAAACACCCACCTTAACTTCATGCTACCTGTTCTTACACTATTAGATGAAAAGCTTATTTTAAAAGCCTAGCTGTCCTGTTTTCTACCTGCAGTCCAAAGAGTGAGACTTAGCGATTCCAGAGGGCAATTCAGACCTTAGAAGGGGGTGAGGAATCCTCTGGAGAGGTCTCTCTTCATTTTGTCCATGGTGTAAGCCTAGGGCAGATGCACCACCGATGTAGGCACTTCAGCAAATGGTCTAGCCTTCGTTTAGGTGGAGGCTGGTCAGTTAAGAGGTCTGCAGGGCAGATGGTCAACTCCAGTGTAAGTGACACAGAACTGAAATTTAATTGTCCCCATCTCATGCACCCAAGTAACACATCAAGCCAAGTGGAGCAACATGTGTATTCTTTGTTCTCACCTTCAACATCTTGACCCCTGTCATTCAACTCACAAGGCTACATGGCATCCTGAGGAAGGCAGAAAATACCAGGGCCCTGTGCCGTGCAGCAGGTGGCATCTGCCATGTAATCCCCAGCTTTGCTTTTTGCCAACACAGCTCATGCTGCTGGGCAGAGCACGATTAGCATTTTCACCAGAGCAAACCATCTGGAAATACAATGAGAGTCCACACCCTCCGGGGATTACTGAACCCGGCAGAGCATGAACGGAAGATTTGTGCCCCAGCTACTTGGTTCTGCCATGACCTTAGCTGTGTGCAGCAATGATTTCGACCCTTTAATGCAACTGAATAAAGTACAGTTACTTTCTCAGGTGCCAGTTCAGCCTGCTGTCATCAAAGAACAGACTTTGAACAGTAGCAGGTGTTGAGGCAATATAAGGCCTTGATTATTCTTTGGATATACAGAGTTGCCACAATACCTTGTTTAACGTTATTTACAGATAAATTCCCATACGCTTCTCACTTGAATTATATATCGAACAGGCTGATTCAGTTTTGTCTGGGCTGTGAGAGTACAAAAGCAAAATTACTCTTATACTGGTGCTCCAGTTGTATGCTGGAGGCTAATCTAGTTATGTGTAAAAACAAAACCACAGACTAGGCACTCATTCCATTTCACTGAGGTCCAGGAGCCAATCCAGTACATAAGGCAGATGCTTAAACCTTTGAGAGATCGTAACTTCTGCTAAAGTATAGAAGTATAATTCATAAATAAATGGACTATATTAGGCTAATAGCTCTGAGGAAACCCCCCCGTCCATAACTCTGAAGCTATGAAATTTTCTACTCATTAAAAAAAAAAAAAACAAACCCGAGACAAACAACAAAAAAGGCAACCAGACTATATGTTACAGCTTTGTTTTCAAAGCCAAGCACCTTGTTCCACAACGATTTCAAAGTTAAGTATTGCACAAATCTTTGCTAGCATGGAGTAAAGCAAAGTTCATGATAGGTTATAGCTACTTTTGCATTAAGCTTCAAAACCTCTTGGTAATTTAAACATTATCTGAGAAGGGTTCAGGAAGGCGGACAACTTCATTGTCAAACAGGGGAAACAATGAAAAGTTCTCCTTTAACCAATTATTGCTAAGAAAACAAGGAAGATGAAGAAGTGTTTGCATTTGGACAGGGTTGTATTATTTGTACTGTTTGAGTTACTCTCATTAAAACACTGCAAAGTGCCCAGGAATGAGGAATGTATTCTAAATTCACCTTATAATTTTACCCACTGGTGAAAGAACTGCAGGGCTATTTTTAAGTACTTGAATGAAATCAATACGTACATACCAGACTGAGATTTTCAGGACCTGTAACAAATTCCCCCCCAAAAAATGAAAAGGAAGCTTGTAACTGTCCTCTTAGCTTTGCAAATCATCCCCACAGAACACCCCTAAATACGTATGAAGACTTATCAGATTGAAACAGAATTAACGAAAGGAGGAAATGGAAGAGGAATCCACCGTACTTGTTATACTTGTACAGCATGTGGATGCCACACTGAGGATGGTGGGTTGATTAAAAGAGTTCTTACTGTTTTTTTTACTAATTTCTTCTTTTATGGCACGTTCTTCTTAATTTCTCTTGCTGTCATTTGTAGTTAACTATATCTCCCTTGTAGCCCTTTTTATCAGTGAACTTTAGTGGAACAGGTCTCCACAAATGCTGTCTCAGTAGTATTTAAGGAGTGACCTATACTGGAAGCAAATGACCTATTTGTACACTCACTCCTGTTCTGCTGATGCATACATCTATCCATCCTGGAGCCTGCGTAGATGTGAAAATGTTAGACATGGTAAGTTCACCCGGTAATTTATCAAGTAAATTTTGGTTGTCCTTCTACAACTGAAACAATGTATATATAGGTAAGTATTTGTAAATAAATCTCTTGTCTAGTCACAGTGACTTTAATCTGTGACTAAATGCAGGTGGCTTGTCTGGAAGGAGCAGACTAAATCTAAAGCTGTGTAATGACAGTCTGATAGCTTACAAATAGTATTATTGTGTATTACAGCAAATACATTGGAAGTAAAGACAAAACAAAGAAGTTGGACTGCACAAATAAATAATATTGATGTGTATAATCCACTTCATCAAGGCTATCTATCAGCATGGACGTTAAACATACAGTGTAACTTCTTGCTGGTTTTTGTCAAGTACAAAGGTATATATTGTTAGCTCCCTAACAAGGAAAATATCTTGTCACATAACACAGCAGATGTAGAAGTACAGTAGTACTTCTATCAAGATGAAAGCAGACTGGATTCAAGACCACAACTAGACACCCTGGCATTGGAGTCATCCATGACAGCATTGGAGCTATCAGAGAAGAAAAGTGTAGATACCAGAGCCATCTCAGCTTTCTAAGGCATTTGATCAACAGATTGGTCAGAAAGTGAGTCACTTTCTATTCCCCAGGAATCCCAGCAAAAGCTATTAATGCTGTGAGGGCCACATATATAGATAGATAGGGCCACGACTTGTAAGGGAGACCTACCACATCACAGAGAGGTCCAACACTACACTGCTCTGAAAGATAGCTTGATGTCAAATGCCTACAAAATGTCAACTTCTGCTGACAATATTGTGCTGCAGACCTAAAAGGATACACTGTGAGAAAGTGATAATCTGAGTAAAAAAAGATCAGTTCACTTTCTCAGCTCTTAGCAGGAGGGAGTTCAGCCTGTTTAAGGAAAACACAGTGAGGTTTTCCAGCACATTTCCTGCAGCAGAAACATCGTTTCTGACTTAATGGTGCACCTTAAACTACATTTCTGAACTCAGGCCTTCAAGCTATTCCAGTAAGCACTTTTTTTTAACACACAGTAAAAACTGTATCTTCTTTTTTATAAAGCTTTCTGTGTCTGATGGCAACGTTCTCCTGCAAGATCATTCCCATCTGCCTGAAGACAGGGGCTGCCATTCTCAGCAATGTCTGGGGAACAAGGTGGATGTGAGATCACATCCATGCAGACAAACTGTTGGATGTCCAACAGCTGCAGTCTTGGTGTCCTGCCCTGCAGCTGTTCCTCGTATTTTATCTCCAAGTCCTGTGTACCTTCTTCTCATCCAATGTCTGATATCTTCTGTTTTATGAGTAAACACTTTGAATTTATTCAGTTGTTTTAAGCAGGAGACTAAAGTAAGTTTCCGAGGCTAGAAGGAAATCATTGAACAGGTTCAGTTTTCAGATGGTTCTCTTCTACACATTATATGGTTTCCACCCAGCACTACCTCTGTTCCTACAGGCCTGACTACCTTTGGTTCCCCCCTGCTGTCTGCTGTTTCTCAGGGACTATGGTGGATGCCCCTAAGCATTTCAGGTTTCAAGCCTTCTGAGGGATGAAGATTGTGACCTTTTAGGAGCTACCAGCTAACTTGCTGGAAGCTGAGATGCAATTCAAGAACTTTTCCATTTCTTGGCAGCTAGCCAACACCTCACTTGGATTTCATGGGGTCAATGTTAAGAGTTTGCATTTCCGGGAACTTCAGCCTCTTTTGTCTGTTCTGCCCCACCCATAGCATAACTATGACAGGCATATTTGCAGATATAAGGATCATTAACTGGCAACTCAGTAGACAGCCAAGGCCTTTTGAGGTCAGTCTTGACAACATCATCAGACATGCAGCCACAGTTTATCAAAGGATAAGATTTTCTGTTTGAACATAATCCCTTCTACCTATCAAAACTCTCTACATAATGCTATATGTCACTAGCCTGTCATTGACTCCACAAAAAAATGATTTTTTGGGGCAGTACTTGGACTGAATGGATTCACAGCCTGTGGAGTCTACACATATAACATTTTCATGAAAACCTTGCTGTCGGTACACGTCTATGTTCCCTCAGTAGATTATTACTCCCTCCAGTCAAGTTCACCTTGTTTCTTGCTTAACAAGTGAAATGGGATTTTATGTCAGGTGCTTTTACTGTTGGTTCTATAGACAAGTTGTGAAGTTAAATGAAACACAACCGAAGCACAAATGAAAAATACATTCACTTCCTCTGGTCTTGTTAGATACTTTGTCAGGTTCTGCTTTGAGATTCACCCTTTAGTCCCTACCAATATCACAAACCTACCAGGGACTGACTTTTGCTTTGCAAATTTTGTATAGATGATCTGTTATACTCTAGTTGCGCTGTATTTGCTCCTACTAGAACAGGGCTGAGCCATTTTGCTTTGCACCAAGTTGCAACCACTTCCAGATTCACTGCAGACAGGTACAATATCTGCCATTTGTTTACACCATGTTTTGCCTTAGTGCTTTGCCCATACAAACATTTGCTTCCCTTCTCAGAAGGAAATTGCTTGGATTCAACTGTTTTATTAAAAAAATGTACCACTAATTTGTCAAATTAACAGAGGCCTCATTAGTTATTGCATTATTCACTATATTACTGTTCTATTGAAGTACTAAAAATAAATCATATCAAAATGCCTTTATTTGTGGACTGAAGAGGGAACAAAAGCAGCAACATATGACCCTGGGAAGCTACAGTCTAAACATAAGCCTGAGGACACTCAATGGACACAAACAGCTTGAGGTGGTGAGAAAAGCACACACATAAAAGAGTGTCAATTGTCTCAGGTTCCAACTACGTAACTACATTATTGCATTTTGTTTGTTTGTTTGTTTGTTTGGTGAGGACAGGTTTTGCACAGACCAAGGCACTCGTGAAGATTCTGAATGCTTTTGAATAACTCCAAGTCTTCTCTGTGCACATGCTGGAGGGGACTGTCCTGGACAACAGCATGCATCAAGGATAAGGATAAGGGCTTTTCACACCATGGACTGTCCTTCTAGCACAAAGAATTCAGTAATCTCCTAGGTTACAGGCTCCAGGTAACACACTCAGGTGTTGGTAAAGCAAATCAGATTTATCTCCTGTCTCAGCTGGAGGGACTGCAAGGATCAGCAGATGCGGAAAAACATTCTGCCATTACACTAGGCAGTCTCTAAGGCATTAACTATTGCTGGCTTAAAAGGTAATTACCCTTCAGTCAGCTGGACCTTAGACAACTAGCGGGGATCTGGATTCCCTTCCTTGTTAATGGATCCAGTAATCTAACATCCCCCCAACATTTCTTTTAAGCTCTAGTAAGATTTTTGTGAAGATGAATAAGCATTTGTAAAATAACAGACTAGCACACTGCTTGAACATCGTTCTCTGTTTCAAGGGCACATTAACAGTTACACAGCTAACCAGACTTGCAGTGTTCCATGGTCCCACCAAGTCTGAATGCTGTCCTTGTGGAAAGCACCTCCAGACAACACTAAAAACATCTTTTTTTTTTTTTGAAGATGGATAGAAAACTTATGTGCCAATAGGCTGGCTTAAATAAGTTACTTCAAAAATTAAGATACCTCACTTTTCAAGGTCATTGCCTCTGTCTGTGGAAATTGTTTTTACATTGTAATGGGTAAAGACAATTTCATTTTCTTTCTTTGGAAGAAAAACTAAATTTTTTTTTCTGACACTTCCTATTTAATAAGAGAAACTGAAGGGAAAATAATAAGTTCATAAACTATTTAATAGAGGTAAAAGCCAGCCCAAGAAAGCACTCTTCTGAGACTATGTTCTATACGGGACTTACAAACAAATATTTGTATTAAACAAAACTGACACCTTTTATTCACGTAATCTGAATAGTAATAAAAACAAGAACAATGTACATATGCAGTATTAATTTCATTTTAGAAGCATTATGCAGAAGGTTGTTTTGCATATAAAAAATGTTCTTTCTTTATTGTTACAAAACTGAATTTTTGATAACTGCTGTTGAAAAACAATTGGATTACATAATGCTTTAGAGGATAAATTAAAAAAAAAAGAATCACAGTTTTCTTGCAGGGTTATTTTCTGGGAGGTTTATTTATCAAGAGAAAAAGAATATATATTAACTCTTCTGTGTTCCTCCATCCTCCCAACAAACTTATGTCAGAGACATGCTGGAATACATGAAAAATAGAAAAATGTTTAACCAGATAAAGGCAGCTAAGGTTCTAGCTATGAGAAGTCTTCAGTTCTTCAGCTTTCAAAATAATGCAAAAAGATTAGATAAGAAAGAGAGCAAAAAATAATTCTGCCCATAACAAAAGTTTGGTAAACTTTTAAAAGATGTAGTTCTGAAAGTCACACACTGATCACTAGCTGATTTCAACATCCAAGGCACTAAAAAATATTGACTGCGATTTTTGAGTTTCTAAGTCTCAGCCAGCTTAAAATATCAGGCAATCTGCAGAAATGCATTTGATTAAAATTCAGTCATTTTGATAACTCTATGTTAATTTTAAAGAGATGACATCATGCCAAGAGCTGACCAAACTGCAGCTTTTCTATATGAGTGTTCCCCAGCATGCAGCCAAAACTAATCTACGATTAGGCTGAAAGCTTCTTCCTAACTTATATAAAGCTTGCCGAGCAGAAGACAGCCACGTGAAAAGGAAAGTTCAATGGACTTTTTCTGATCTATAGCACAAAAATGCAAACTAGCCCATATATTTTGTGGAATTTCCCTTATTTGTTCAAGGGTAAGCAAGAGCAGAATTATCCTCTAGCTGTTCTACAAAAGATAGCAAAATGAAATATCCCAGATTAAAATGAGTAGGCTTTCTGCCACAGGTTAACAAATAAATTGTTATGTCTATTATCTTTATGCATAATAAAATAAATGTCAAGCACTGTATTGAATTATGATTCACAATTTAACTTTGTCAAATTATAGTTTGCAATAACCAGTGTTACAGGTATGATTATTGGATTGTAAATGAATTCACTATGCCAATAATGTATTTTAAATCATAGCGATGTTTCTTTATAATCCAATTTCTTATTATTGATTTCAGGTATTACAATTATGATGCAAGAATTTTAGTTATAATAAAAAAATGCAGTGAATCAAGATTGTTAGCCAGTTAGTATTCATCAGAGAATATTTATCCCTTCTGTTCTATTTTCCTGTTAGACTGCAAATTTATTTAGTTCGTTAATAATTGCTGGTTAAAGTTGTTGCTGCTTGGTCCAGGCCACTGCACAGTGTTTCCAGGGTACCTCCTGGGAGTTTACCCTCATGGTTCCCCGTGAGACAGAGTGAACCAAACAACTGAGGACCTTAATCTTTCTGGTCAGTATTTAGACCTCCTATGGCATCTGAGCTCAAAAACCTGACAAGCAATTCAAGCAGCTTGCTAAAACTTTAAAGCTTTTCTAGCAGGTTCGTTCAACCAAGCACTCAAGGTGGCCTAAATGGTCTTCACCAAGTGACTGCTGGTGGTGTGTTCACTGCATTGCAAACAAGCCTTGGAGGTACTGCGGAAGAGGCTCCCCTCTGCCTCATGGCACAGCCATGTGCTACTGCTGGATGGCCTGGCTTAAAAATTGTTTTGTGTCTGCTGATTGGTGCCATACGTGATGATTCTGTGACACCAAGCGAACACCCACCAGCTGTCAATGCAGTGGAAATGACAAAGCTGTTTTTGTTGGTAAGTTTTCACAGTACGCCACCCAGCTCTTGAGGCCTCTCTCCCCCTTAAGAACAGCTCCAAAGCCTTGCAGGACCGGGGATTTCATCCTCCTGGGAGGTCAGGGAAAAGACATGACCTGGGAAGGAGCTGTTGGTCTAAGTGCAAAGATTGCAAGATTTCATGTCTGATAGGAAGCCTCATAGCAAGGCAGAGCCAAGAGAGGCTTTCATCACTTGTGCTGGAGTACCACCTAGAATGTGTGGAAATAGTTTTTGGTAGTCTGTGTCCGTCTGTGATCACTCTGTAGTGGTGGAGCTGTGCAGGGCAGTGCCATGCATGTTGCCTGACAGACCTGGGGACTGAGCTGGGACCAACACAGAAAGAGCAAGAGTGCCTCTGAGTACCAGGTCAGGGAGACACCAAGGGGATGCTGCTCCCTGCTCTGCTGTATAGCTAGAAAAAATATATTAGACACCACAAAAGGCTCAGAAGAGAACCACATAAACATCTCATCAGGCAGAGAGCATACTTTTTATGAGGGAAGATAGAAGGCTGATCTATCAACTTACTGAAGAGAAAGCTGGGAAGTGCCAGCCTGCCTCAAGAAAAAGCCCTGTGCTACAAGAAAGGACTTTTTCTAGTTTCATCAGGTCAAGGGCCTAATGAGATCCAGTGGCAGGGAGCTCAAACTAGTCTAGTTCAAACCAGGACTCATGGAAGACAGCAAAATTTGGAGAATAATTAACTGCTGGATGAGGACAGCAGTGGAAGCAGCATGTTCTCTATTTCTCTGAGTCTCACATGTGGAGGAGGAGCAGATGTCTTTGCAAAAGAGCTGCTGAAGTTTAACTACACCCTATTTGGGAAACTGCAGGAATCCTAGGTGACATGACACAGCCTGTGTTATTTAGGAGGTCAACTAAATCTTCATCATGTTGCCCTTCATCATTAAAGAGAAACGTGACAGCACCTAGTGCCTGCTTGTGCCAGATGAGTTAAAACAGGGTTTGCTGTTGCTCAGCAGTTGTTCCATGGCCAAAGATCCCAGAGAAAATGAAAGGTCCCATAAAGAGAGTTGCTCCCCATGCAGACCTTTATCCCTATATTATACAGAGATATTATTTACGGCTCATTGCAGCTATGGGAAGTCCCAGACACCCCAGCTTACAGTGACTGCAGTACTGCCCAATTATCTGCTCCCATCTACTTACTTATTTTGGCTCCCAAGTTACTCAAATGCACAGAATTGGTAAAAACAGATGCTGGGGAAGACTCAGAAGCTACTTCCATTCTGCCCTGGAAAAATACATTTTATCCAATGCAGTATCTGCTACAGAGCTTTCTGGCTGTTCAGTGAGAGGATCTGGCACTCTCTCACAGGTCTTTCTACAGACACCAGCAATGGCAGTTCTATCTAAATAAACCAGCATCTCTGACACCTTCTCTACTACCCCTCAGGATATGTTCAGCCACCTCCCAGTTTTCTTCCACACCGTTACAGACAGGCCTAGCTGTACCTATTCTTTCTTTTCCCATTCTTCTCTTTTTTTTTTTTTAACAACTGGCACACTCTTTCAGTTCCTGCTGAAACTCTCTTCTCCCCCTGGAGATCACCTTTTTCTCTTGTACCTGGCAATCTCTTGGAACACACGCAGTTCAGCAAAACAGATGGGTTGCAGCCTACCGGATCATTCAGCCGGCAGGAAATTGAATCTTTACACCACAATTTTTCTTCCTTGCTATCTAAAAGGGCCCAGTAACTCTGTGGTAATCTTCCCAATGCTAGAGTCAAGGCTGAATTGTCAGTCCTGTCACTGTAGTTACATTAAGAATGTAAACAGAGTCACAAAACACATTAAAAAAGCCCTGTCAGTTGCTGTTCAGCTCAGTTCAGAAATTGCTCCATGTTACCAATAGAAAATGAGTCTGTTATAGACTGACAGTGTTGGCCAACTGTTGGATCATAATCATCCTCAGGAAGGACTAAAGGACCTGCATTTTACTGCTAGATATGCCTGTGTATTTGCATAAGACAATGGCTCTCCATGCCTAGGTTTCTGTTCTCACTTTTTGTCTCACTTATGCTACCAAGAAGTAACAAGGGCTCCAAAAGCTAAGCTTTCTCTTCCAGCATCTTCCTTCAGTAGAGCTGTGGTTTTGGCTGCAGATTGCTTTTCAACTCTCCAAGTTGAACAATCTCCCTTTGAACAAAGTTTTCCTGTCTTCCTTCCTCTTTTTCTTTTTTCCTTTTCCTTTTCCTTTTCCTTTTCCTTTTCCTTTTCCTTTTCCTTTTCCTTTTCCTTTTCCTTTTCCTTTTCCTTTTCCTTTTCCTTTTCCTTTTCCTTTTCCTTTCTCTCTTTCCCTCTCTCTTTCTCTTTCTCTTTTTTTCTTTGTTTTGTTCCCCCCCCCCGCATGTACCTAAGATAACTGCTTTGGGCACCCTTCCTTAACCCTCACTGAAAGCAGCATGTAACAAGCTGCACAAGAAGAATAGTTTGTCTGCACAAATGCAACAGCATTTATTGACTTTCTAAAACCTCTGAACATTGCTTAACCCCTTAGCATCACTCAGAGGTGATGCTGCACATCCCACCATTTAAAAAAACACACAACACTGTTCGAAAGAACTCTTACACCAGCTTGTTTTCTTTCTGCCCCATAAGCACACAAGTATCAATGTTCTCAGTAAGCCTGAATTCACACATTTTTCTTTGCAAAACCTGGCTAATTCTAATTTCCAAAAAGACTAAACAAGGATCACCCACTTGGAAAACATGAGCTTCACACTTTAGTCCCCACCTGACTGAGAGCAAAGAGGCAGTGGTCACAGGGGCATGTCGAGTGCTCAGTACTCTGGTGAGCAGGAGCCCTTTTGATGGATGTGCCACAGTTTCAAAAAAATTAAAGCTCAAATAAGACATGGTGGCAAACATGTGCATTGATCGTTAATGGTTACATGTGCCCAGGATGGAAAAATGGGCAACTTGATCCTACCCAAACTCCTTGACTCACTTGTCTTCCCTACAGTGAAAACAGTCCTCCGTTGCCTACTAAATGATAACAGGGTACTCTGAATCAAATTACCAAAGAGTACCTTTTTCCACCTCTTTGAGTTAAAGCAAAGCATCTTCGTAGAGATCAGCAATTTCTTGCTATTTTCCCTTGCAGCTGGTAGTTTGTTCCGTTCCTGCCCACTTAAACTGCAGGGTAGTGAAAGGTGCCAGCAATAGTTCTCAAGGAATAACTCAAGAGTCAGCACCACTTACCATCAGCTCTGGATCCCACAACCCACTATTACTGCAGCAATTGGGATGCCACGGTGAGAAATCAGACCTGTGTTAGAGGAAGCAAAAAGCTGTCCCAGCTGTCTCTTAAAGGATGAGGTGCTCATACAAATTTGTCTGCTGTTCCCACAGCCTATAAACAAGTATGCCTGGCTACCCCCTCAAAGAAGAGGCTGCTGGAAGAAACACAAGCTGAGGAGCCGGTTACCCTTTGGGAACAAGACTGCCCACGTTCCCCTGCCCGCAGTGCCCCATCCTGTGAAGTGTTGGAAAATCTTGCTCACAGGGTTTATCAGCCTTTGCAGTAGAATGAGTCTCAGTTCCCTGTGGCTCTCCTCATCCAGCCTACTGATGCCCTTAGATATCACCTGTCCTTCAGGACAAGGAGACATGGCATAGTCTACACACAACCCCTTGCCTCAGAAGATCAGAAGGAACAGACCTTTCTGCCTCATCTCGTGTACAACATGAGTTTCTTCTCTATGCCTTACTCCTTCAACACTGGAGGTGGCGCAATGGAAAAAAGACTATAAATGTTGCTGAGCCCAACTCGTTAGTAAAAAGTTATTAGTTACTCACTTGGATCCCCTTAATAATTTCTTATATTTTATGTAGTCACAGAAGATCTGAAATCTCTGGAGGCCCAACTGTACGCTCTGAGCCAACTCCCACATATCACAGCATGGTGACTGTCAAATGTGACACTTACTTGGAAGTAGTAAGTCTCTTCTTAGCCCTCGGTCTCCAAACTAACTCCATCCAGGCAAAAGTTAAAAAACTTATTGCAACGAAACATGACCAGAAACACAGTTGCTTAAATGCATTCTCAGATTGGCCATTACAAATAAATGCTGTTCCCTCAAGGTTACTAGTCAATAGCTCTTAGCTGATTTCAAACACATGACTCAGAGGCTGAATGCAAGCCTGTCTTTTCCTACTGTTATAATTTATTGTCTCTCCTCACTGTTTTCAAGAGCTTTATAGTCTAGCAGTACAGCAGATGCTAATATACTACCACAGCCTTTCTAATTGCTTTGTAATGTCTTTTTCTTGTGGTGTGTATTTACAGTCCAAATAACCACAATTATTGTGATCAGATTATGCCTACAAACCACCAATTACTGGCTGGCTAGAGATGCATCAACACAACACTGTTTCTGCGTGTGAAGGTTACAGTTTCATGTGCTTAGACTGCAAACAGGAAACTTGAGCCTTTCCCTGTTTATCATCTCATCATTGTCTCCCAGATTTTTGTAATTGAGGAAATACCTTTCCTTGTGCCTGGAGGTGTGTGTGTGTGTGTGGGGGGGGTGTTAATAAACCATATTGTACAGTATTGCTACAATGGCTTTAATCTACAACTCACTAGATATTAGACCATACCCTGAATATTGACTTCTTAATTTCATCCCCATTTCTCTTTGTTTGCTTACATGCATGCATAGAAACACATATGCCTTGGTTTTTGTTTCCTGCAGTTTCAGAGAGTTTCTTTCCCAATGCCTTACAGATACCTAGTGGTAGATGGAGCCTGGCTTTATAGCTTTTAATGCTTTAGAAGCACAGTCATTAAGATAACATGGGGAAAACCAGACTAACACTGCCAGATATGTCTGTGATAGATGGCAAAGCACAGGGCAATAATACAAGCAGGAACCCTAAAGAGAAAAGGTAGCAAGGAGTGTTTAGAGCATAGGGCAGCATTACGGTATATAGGAAATACAATCAAGTCTTTCAAAATGTCTGAATTACCATATTTTGCCTGGAGGACAATGTCAAATATGAAGATGCATTTCAGTTCAGATCAAAGCGTGGTTTTGTTTCTACCTTCAATGACTGCAGTCTCCGTTTCTTTCAGCTGACTATTTTTGGGAACTGTTTTGCTTAATTTCCTTTTCAGATTTTAAAACTCCTTTTCTTCCTCCTGTTTTTTTCTTAAACAGTGTTTCATTAGAGCAGGGACCTCTTTTCAGTATTTGCTGGTCTGGTGATAGGCACAATCCCACCTGTTTCTGACACAACATGGTATAAACAGAAAACTTCAGAAAGATCTAGACACAGAGGAGAATTCAGACATACAGTTCCTAGCACATGTTCTCCTCTGATGGAGTGCTGGGAGAAGACCGCAGCAGCCAGATGGGAAGGGTAGGATCATTGTCCACATGTGTCCACATTGTGGAAAGAAAAGTGTATTATTAGAGGAAGGAGACTAAGAAGGGTCCCACCTCCATCTGTTTGTTGCTTGAACTCCATAGGTTTTCCGGTGGCGTGAATCTCACCTGAGTTTTATGAGACATAACAACTCCAAATGCAATTCTACGCTACAGGTGCCAAATTTGAAGTAAATGCTTTGCTGAGCTCCAAGGACGTCAAAGGTCTTGGTTTCTGCACAGTTCGTAGGAGCAAGTTTCAGAACAAGACTATTTGGTGTGTTTCCTCTGATATTTTCTCATGATGCAAAGTCATGATAATTTTGAGAACAGTGCTGTTCCCACTAAAAATCAGTCTTGTCTATAAATTAATTATATTAATTTGTAAAACCTTTGACCACAAGATAATCTAACCCAGTCTGATCTTATTTGATCTTCATTGCAAGACACTGAAATCACTCATCACTAAAAAACACACTTTCAAATTAATATACCATGCCATCTAGTCCTTAAAATATTTTCACTTTATCATTCAAGCTGGGAATTAAACAAACTTATTTTCTGCAAGTGGGGAATTTCCAATAAGGTGCTCCACATGATCAAGAGCTTTCAGAACCACACATTGGCTGAAATCAAATATGCAAGCAAAACAAGTCTTACAGTGGAAGACAGCATGCAGAGAGGTGCAATACCTATGTGAATGAAAGGGAGTGAAATAAAAAGAAATTAGCAAACAATTAAGAGATTTTACAGTTGAGATGGAATTTAAAAAAGCAAATAGTATTTTTTACTATTTCGCTTTTCAAAACGATTTTTAGTTTAGTCTTTCCTCACAACATGAATTAAAACCCATTTAAAAGCAGAGATAAATTTAGTATTAGCATTGCTGCCCTGTTCAAAAATGTCACAAACAAAGAACTTCCCCACGGAGAACTGTGTGAGGTAGCCACTTCCAACAGGTTCTCCTGCAGCTGCTACTTCTGTGCATAGATTGCAGCAGTGCTTATTGTCAGGCTCTTTTTATCTTAATAATTCTTTGAATTTCAGGCATTTCAGAGGCCGTTGTGCCTGGTTTTAACTTCTGTAACTTTATATCTTCATCTAAGACTTTTAACAAAAGCATCTGCCTTGGCCTGGTTAGTATCATAGAAAACAGTTTGCATAAAGAAATACAAGATTTGTGTTGGAAAGGCAAAAAAACGTATAGTTGACTTTTAGCAAATAACACAAAAAATATTGAGATATTTTGGCAATGAAAATATTGGACTTTCCTAGGGAAAAAAAAGAGAGAAAATGAAAATTTTCTACAGTAGGAAAACTGAAAACATAGCTTTCACAGTCTCCATTTTTGACAAATTGACTCCTAAATTGTGAAAAATACTTTTGACAAAATTTGCACAAGTGGTCCCTAAGAACATACTCGAGAAAAAATACTTTTAATGGGATAAATCATGTGCTAACACATGAAAATCAGGTATATGCACAAGTTCTCAAGATGCGAGCTTGAGTGCTTTGCCCAAAGCAACATAAGAAGCATTTAGCAGATTTGTAGGTAAGACCAAAGACTCTTGGGTCCCAGGGGCAATAACCACAAACCCATCCTTCCTTTGTGGTGGCCCAGATTCTTTATTCTGCAGTCACAGGTAAGAGCTACTATACAGTAATTACATAGAAAAAGCTATAACACATTTTCCAGAAGGAAACATGAACCACTAAAACTCTTAAAGCAATGTTTTGTTTAAAATTCCCTTTACATCACCAATTTGTCTTCTTTCATGTCTTAAATGCTATTTATTTTTTAAATAGGACTGAACCAAAAATTTCATCTATTATGGTCTCCTTAAACACTTTATGATATTTTCCGTTATTCAGACTAACAAAAAAAACCTAAAACACACTGCAAGTTTGACATCCTAATTAGCTGGTAATATTACCATTTCTCATTCTGACCAGTTCTTTCATTACTCGGCTCAATATAAAAGCAGCACCAATAGAAACAATCTTTTTGCTTACTTCATTGATACATAAATTTGATTTGTTTTAGGGCTGTGGGATATTTCATAGAGTAGGATGTCAGTTTATGTTTGTTCTTCACTCTACAGAAGGAAAGATATTCCACTGATTTGATGAATTTCTATTTATAAATAGAAATTCGTAAATTTGGAGATTTCTATAACAAAGAATAGGCAATGAAACTACCAACAAAAGGCTATGTTATGGGTCAGTACAATCACTGGGCAGGAAGCGGATAGGATGGGGCTTCTGGATAATAGTTAAACAAAACTAAAAGCTTCAAATTTACGATGATTTGTAATGAGTTCCATTCATGGAGCACACAAAGGGGGTTCAGGCCAAGTGTTCAAAACACACTGAGGGAAATAACGGCCATTGAGTATCCAGGCCTTGAGCAGCACTATTTCAGAGGCTTGTTGTTATTCACCCCAGTGATTCATGACTTAATTTCAAGGATAGTCTTAAAACTCATCAAGATTTCCCTGGAGGAGAAGCCTAAAGGTCAGATAGTGTTGCAAGGACCACTGAGGACTTTCTTATTGAAGGAGAACAAGCAATAGGAGCCCTAATGAATAAGCCACCCATAAGCCATGTTACCTTGTCTAGGTCAGGTTTAGAGCTCCTGATGAGGGTGAAAGGCAGTGCTGGGAACAGCTAAGGCCAGCAGCACTGGGTGCTGCAAGCAGGAGGCAGCCAGGAGTTGCAGGAAAGGGGAGGCGCAGTGACTTCACCCCTCTTCGCTGCCTGCGTGGCGCTCTGTCCCTTATGACTGCAACCCTCCCTTTCCTTTGTCTGACTCTTTCCTGCATGGATTTTCATCAACGTAAAGTTGATAATTGCGTCTGCCGAGAAGCAACCACTTGGCAAGAAGTCAAGGTTTCAGTGTGACATCATAAACAATTTGAAATGAGAAGGCTTGGAGCAGTGGGGACTGCGTTGAGGGCCCAACAGTGCCAATTTGCTTGAAAAGTTTGTGTTGAAGAATTGCATTTTGCAATAAGTAGTTTTTCTTTTCTCCTTGTCAGACATGATTTTTCCTTGATGTGGACTGTAACACAGATTTTCCTTTTTGCTCCCTTCTGAACATTAAGCTGTGGGTCCCTCAATCAGACAGTAATAGATTTTATTCTTTTGGGGGAGAATAAATCAAAAGAGCTTGAAAGAATTAGCCTGTATCCTGAAGCTACAGCTTTTTTACCACCACAGTGTTTCTAGGCATTCTCAGCATGAGAAAGGAGTATCATCTCCTCAGAAGTAGACACAGCTATCCTGCCCTGTGTTTGCGTGGCACCTAGCGCTATGGGAGTCCTGGTCCAGGACTCTGCAGCATCACTGCAGGAAAGGTAAGCACAAGGGTAAGTATTCTTGTGTACAAAAGCCACAGCTACAATGAGCTGATGACTGTTAATGTAAACCACAACCATTTACGTAGTCACATAACTGGCATCACACGCAAGCTGCATGAAGGTTGCCTGTCCCCCATGTACCAGTCAAGGCTCCTGCCTGCCTGCCTACCTGCCTGTCAGACATGTGGGTCCAGCCTTTGCACACCCCCAAGAGCTGCCATCCACTGTTTTGCCTTCACTGGAGCGGTTAGCAATACTGACATGAAACCTTTCAGCAACAGATTTCAATAAGGCAAATAGAAGTGAAAAGCAGCTGCAAATGGTATAAAAGGTGTTGGACATCACTTACTTGTCTTTCTGAGACCTGTCTGGTGATTGTTTACAAAGTGTGCAGAAAATTAACCAAACCAAAAAAAACATATCTGGACACTCAAAGTGACCACCACATAGGATTTCATGGAGGGACAAGTTTGCTCTTATATTACTTGATTATACAGCAGTTGTTTTGCACTCATGTCACCATGAATTCAGCTATTCCTGAACTTGATGTGAGGAAAACCTTCAGTCCAGTATTTGAAAGATTACTGAAAAGAACTTTCCCAACAGCCCTCCTTCTGTAACAAACAGCAGTGAGGAAGCATTTCTGTTTTCCCACCTGTAGGAAGGCAGGGGGTGGAAAGGATGCACAGCACAATGCACAAGCTCCCCATACTGGGAACGGAGGCAGGGCTAAAGCAGTCACTGGGTTTCAGAAATGAGCAAGTCTGAAGTACTGGGCAGCCACATCAGGTTTTACCAACCTTGACAGGCACAGAACAGTGAAAATACTAGAGGACAACTTAATGTATTGCATGCAGGCCATCCTGAAACTTTCTTGTTCAAAAAGCTTTCCCCCAAAACCAGACAAAAAACCTGCTAGTTTTCTGTATCTGTCCAAAAACATAAGTTATTTCAAGGATGTATATCTCTCCAGTTCTGACTCCTGTTTGCAAAACCTCTGACAGAGCAGAGTTATTCAAAGCCTGGTACTTCACAACCGCTTTTCCTTCATTTTGTTGCCAGAACTGAGTGCCTGAATCAAGTTGCATCAGAATCTGAAAGACCAGTAATGCACACTGTTGCCTCTCCTTAGCAGCCCATACAGAGTCCCACATGACCAGCAGCAGGACCAGAGCCTATTTCAGTAGGACTTCTGGCAGCAAGCATGATTGATACTCACAGAACAAGTTGAAGAATGAATTAGCCAACAGAAACGCAAAGCTTATTTGCTCATTTTCAGTTAAAGGGAAAAAAGTGCCCTGATGCAAAAGGCATGTACTTTAAAAAATCATTGCTACATCTCAGGCAGTACAAGTGCCATACAGCTCACACTACACATGCCTTATTGCAAGCCAGCTGTGCTCTTTTATCATCTCACAGCTGGTAAAAGCCCATTCTCTGAGGAGATGGTGTTGTCAGTATTGATGGTTGCAAAACACTCCAGAGCAATTTCCTTTACAAAAGCATGATGTCAGGTGACCTTCACTTCTGTGCATGAAATTATCAAAATCTGATAAAGTGGCATTCTTCCCTGAAGTGACCCAGAAGTCTTTTTCACTATGTTTCTCACCGAGACTTTTACAGTGCTTTAGTTTTTCTTTGTACTAAAATAAGTTCAAGGTTCTTGCTGCCTGGGAAGACAAAAATTAGGGCTCCGATCGATTGAAAAACAGAAGAAATTCCTTCTGAATTTTAAGAGAACCTTAATTCAACTGTATGGACACAAAACACTTTTAGTGAAGAACGTGACTCAGAAGTTTCCACCTCACTTTTTGAGATTATAACTTGGGCTTTCACATCTACATGGAAGCTCCTAAAAATGCTACCCATCCCCAAAATGACAATTCATTTGTAATTACTGCACACAGTTGTCATGAGAAAAACCACGCACATTTGTGTT
This sequence comes from Anarhynchus alexandrinus, assembly GCA_008711295.1. NCBI lineage: Eukaryota > Metazoa > Chordata > Aves > Charadriiformes > Charadriidae > Anarhynchus > Anarhynchus alexandrinus. Next base: position 869,788 of record VUYV01000134.1, read on the forward strand.
TTGTACAGGCAGGACAGTCACAGGAGGCCCCATGTTTCCACGTGTGGCCAGTAGCTCATGAGTGTGCACTGACTGTGCAGATTGCCTGTTGACCTTCTCTGCCTGGGAGAACGTTGGTCTTTATCAGACAACCTGGTTAACAAAAGGATTCCCTCTACCAAGGAAACTATTTTGCAAAAAAGCTCTTACATTTTTAAAAGTGTGTCCTGCCTGCCTTCCCATTTCATCTGTGCCTCACAGGTTGACCAGCAGTCCTTGTGACCAGCAGTTGACCAGTGACCTCAATGGACTCTTCAGAAATATTGCAAAATGCTTGTCTAGGGATGTATTTTGATGACTAAAGGCTCCAAACATTTATAATGCTCCTTTTCCAAACTCAGGTCAACCCAAGAAACTCAGAAGTGGAGCTTTCAGTTTTGCTAAATTCAGTGAGATGGATACAATGCACACATCGGTGATTTCATCTGTGGCAAGCACTTTTGCCCCACTTTATAATAGATGCGAACTTACAGAAGCAACAGCTAATAACCAGGTACTGACTTACTCAAGGTAGAGTCAGGATTGGCTTTTCCACATGCCCTTTGCTCATCTGAATGTGTTACCCAGGGTAAAAATTATGATTTGACTTCTCTATCAACATGTCCCTAACCTCAGCTTCCCAATCTGAAAGGGAAATTTAGGATCCTAAACTATATGCAAACATTCAAAAGCTCTGTTTAGCATGTGTGAGGAGAAAAGTGGCATTTTCCTACTTATTCTTTGGGATTTTGTTAGGTTTCCCTTCAATTAATGAGTTTCTTCTCTTGTAGAACAATGAAGATGTTTGGCACTGACCTCAGTCTTTTTTTGCAGCCAAGGTATTTCAGCAATCCAGAATACTGAATGCTAAATCAAAGGTTTTATTTTTAATACTGTCTAACATTCAGTAATTTTTCTTCTGATAATACATGATGAATGACTCAGTACAAGTACAGAAAAACAGGTGAAAGAACTTATGAAGCTCCTTGACACCATGTGGGAAAATTGCAGCAAGGTGGGACCACAAGAAATAAATTTGGTGTGGTTCCAGTGTGTGGTAGGGCTGAATAAGGTTGACTAAAGCTGAAGAAGGGGCAGGCTGATTTTGGTCAGTGGTCAAAGATTTCTGAAAATTTGTAATTTTCATAACCACAGAAGACTTTCTGAGCAAAAACTCTTCTGCACAACTTTCTACAGAACATAGAAGAGATGAAAAAAAAATCAGCTTTTGCTGCTTCCTCAATGTATTGTACATATTATTCCCACAAAATATCTCTTTACAACTGCATTCTTCCAAGCAGCATCACCTTAGCTTTAACTCTTCTTGAATGTGTATGAATGGGTCTTTACAAATCAGGATCCCTTTTATTGTCTGTTTTGTGAAAGTAAGGAAATGAAACAATTCTAGTCCTTATGGTTATTATGAAGTAGCTGGAAAACTAGGCTACACCCTACAGACCTTAAAAGACTGGCATTTCTAAACTTCTTGGAATTTCTAAACGTCCCCCCGCCTTTACTCTCCCAGTGGGTTAAAACCGTTTTCATGTTTTGGCAATTTGAGCCATGTTTGAAGCTTTGAAATTTGACAACACTGGGAAAAAAAAAACAGCAGGGCTGGGTTCAAATCAGTTCAACATCACACTTATGCATAAAATCCGGGGTTTTTTTATTATCCACATTCACCAATGTGCACGTGTGTGTATCAGCTTTTCATCAGCAGCCTAATCTTCACTCCTTTCTCTATTGCAGGCCTCCTTCCAGCTTTTGCTAACAGGGCTGCAGTGTCCTCTTTAGAGCCAATAATTGCAATTCCTTTGGTCATGATCCTCACTCTCACTCTGAACTTCTGTCTGCAGCCTTCTCTCAGCAGCTAAGCTATTTCTACTGCTTACCAGCTGGTGGGCAATTGCATTCCAGTATTTCCTCTGTGTATAACTGGCTGCTGTGAGAGCTACATTTCACGCATTAGATCCTCCCTCTCCCAGGGAGTGGCACAGGTGCAAGGACTGCAAGGTTACTAGTTCCTGTGTAGGAAGGAAAAATAGACTGAAAATGCTGCAGGCATCTCTAGTACAGCCAGGCAGTGTGACTGCAATTTCCTAATTTGGTAAAATGTGCCAATGCAAACATACAAGGTCATCCCTACTTCATCTCTCTGCACAGTGGCTATCCCTCCCAATAATGCAGGTTTATCAGGTACAGACACTGAGCCCTGGGCCAGACACCTATTCATTGATCCCAAGCAAGAGAAGAGCTCCCTGCTGCCACCAGTCATACTCATCCCCTATTTCTGATTACAGCACATACTGGAGCGGAGAGGTGTGCTCCCTGCAAAGCACAGCTTTCCTGTGCAGAAAGGACACATCTGGAGCCACCCATAATCCATGAGGAAACCCAGCACAGGCATTCAGACCAGTCTGTTGTTTTCCCTAGGGAGAAAATGGCTTCAAGTAAGGGGACGTTATCCCAGAACAATGATACTAAGAATAGTATGTAGTAGAAGAAATGTGGGCAGTATTTTAGCAAATGTTTAGCAAAAACTGGAGGAGACTATTCCATGCGTGGACTGTAAACTTTTCTCCCTGCAGCTTTGCAGCACAGACCGAAAGATCACAGAGTGTCTAAACTGCACAGAAGTACACTCAAGGATAAACAGGAGCTTGTTCTTGGTTTAAAAAAACACACACATCAACTCAAGACCCAAGATAAAGTATTGTATCAATTGCGCTCCAGCCTAAAGGGAAGTAGGATGGAGGAGGTGAAAAGAGCCTGGATTTACAGACAAAGTGTTAGACTCTTCCTTGCTCTGAACTTGTCTTGATAATTCAATTCTGTGCAAAATGAGGGGAAATGTTATTGTGTTTGTGTGACCATTCTGCAGTGGCAGAAATAGCTTTGGGGCACAGAGTAATAAGCAAAGCTGTTTGCAGGGAAAACAGTCTCTCTTTCTTTTCTGAGGTACAGGATGTTAGGCAGATTTGTCTGCAAGCAGGTATCTCTGGCTGAGAGGAAATTTGGAGCTCAGATTCTGCTTTTGGTCTGAACAAGAGCAAAGTTTTGGAAATTTCTTGTGATCTGGAAGTGTTAGAAGATAACCTGCTCCAGGAACACCAGCACTCCCCAAGACTTTAGGAGCTTCTTTTTCAGCTTATACATTTTCTAAGATGACAGCAAAAGAGGGAAAGAAACCATAGCACCTGAAGGCCCTGAAGTCCCAGCTGCTGCTATGTTATTATCATGGATCCCTTTGAATCTGGGTCAGCTAACAATACAGGAGATGGAGACCCTGCACTGCTGGGGGTCAGGGTACAGGACGCAGACCTCAGGTGTTCAGGAGATGTGCACTGATCTGAAGACAAACCAAGGAGAGCAAAAAGTAGTGATTTTCCAGCAACACTCAGCTCTATCAGTCAGTTTCTGAATAGGTCTTACTAGGAGCTCAGTTTTACAGAAAATTAATCTCCAGTAGCTTCCTGCTTTTTAAAAACTCCCCATGAATTCTGTATTTGTTCTATAGCTTACTGCAATACTTCCTCTACTTTTTTTACCATTATAATGCAGAGTTTTAGAGTACAGGCTGTTTTCAGATCATCCTTTGCCATGGTTTGTATTTTTCTATAGGGCATTTCATCTCTATTCAGCTCTTATAGATAGTGGAGACAAATAGGTCGAGAAAATGCAAGAGAAGTGTTATTTTGCTGAGATTGGATTATTTCCTGAATACCTAACCCTAATTTAATCTATTTGTTTTAACATAGGTCACTTACAAAACCTTTTTGAAAAGTTTTTCATTTGCATACTTTCACGAAAAGAATTTCTCCACACATTTTTTCCTTCTAAGGAAGGTTTGGCTCATATCTTTGCAAGATCAAAAGCTCAAGAGTAAAGCAACGCAGACATCCAAGCCCACTGCTTGCAGATATGGAAACAAGAAATTTGTATCATTTGGAAAGACCCGCTGCTACTCCCCCTCACTGCAGTGAATTTAAAAGCAAATCTAGTAAGAGGTCAAAACAAACTTTTGCTTTGCTTGGCAGCACTTTCACACACAATTAGAAGTTAAGCAGGTGCTCACAGTGCTCAGTCAAGGCCAAGACATCACTGTCCTGCACTTAGCTGGTCTGCATTACATAGCTACGGCATTTTGCTCCAAGTGACTACATCCTCATTACACTTAAGTCTGGCCATTTCTAATTAAGCCTTTCTGGCCTCCCAATGCAGGAGAGTTTCTGCCTATCTTCACTGCTGCAAAAACAATTTTGGAAAGAAAAACATTCACCATGGTGATGGTGTTCCAACAGAAAAGGCTACAGAGCCAATATACCACTGGCATCCCACAGCGTTAAAAGAATCTATCAGGTTCAATTCCTTTGGCAGGTGGCACCAATTTGGAACAGCAGTGTGGAAATGAATATACTTTCCTGCCTCCAGCTTAATCAATGTTGTTGGGTGAGGAAACAAATACCTCTTTATCACAGCCTGAGCTAGACTCTCTTCTCCTTCCTCATTTCTTCACACAGCAGAAAAATAGAGAGGTAAAAAAAAGCATATTTAGAAATCTTCTGGAAAGAAATATCTTCACCTCTGAACTTTCCTTCTCTACTCCCTAAGCAGATTAAATAGCTGCAGTAATCACTGAATTACAGTTACTACGGCTCAGACAAATATAGGAGGGAAACACACAGCCACTGTGGCTGAGACATAGCAACAGCATCAAGCCACATCCCAATGGGAAAAGAGCTGTTTAAAGGGGGGGGGGGCAGCAGGACAAGGCTTTCCTTGGTAAGTGCCCTCACACACAGCCCTTTCTGCGAAAGGGTATTGGCAGCTGGGTGCACCGGTGCCCGGGACAACACCCAGAGGGCTGGCATTAGCGCAGAGAGCCCCTGTTGGGCAGCAGCCCAGCCTGCTTATACAGCCACCCAGCACAGCAGCAGGCAGGGGTGGCCCCAAAGTGTTGGCTGCAGGGAGCGGAGAGAGAAGGGACCATCCCCTCCCCAGAGGATAGTGCCTGGGGAATGTAAGGCTGGTTGCATTATGCCTTGCCAGGACTGCCCCACTCAGCGCGGGAGGTGGGGTACAAACAGGGAGGCAGATCTTCCTTGTAGCCAGTAATGCAATACTGAGGACAGGGGAATTCCTTGTGACAGATGCATTTGGCCCTCTTCACAAGGAATGATGTGCATAAAAAAGGGATCCTATAAGCACAAGTCTGACAGGGCACAGCTGAGCCCATGGGACCGAGATTTCCTTCTAACTTTGCACACATGCTCCTCAGCAGATATTTTTGGGTGATTCAAGGTTTAAGTGCTTAAGCATCTGCACTTACTCTGTCGATTTCAGTTTGAGTCTTCCACTTAAAACAACCCCAGAGCAGAGGGACATAGGCTGACTATTGTATTGGAGGAAAACAAGGAAGAAAACATTTTAGCCCAATGAAGTGACACTGATGTGCCATTTGAAGAAAGTAATTTCAGCTGCAACTTCCTTATAAATGATTAAATAAATATCTGAAGAGGTGTCTTTACTACTAGGACTGGCCTTCAGGAACTGGGGACCCAGAGACCAGGGAGAAAGTCTGGAGCAAGGAAGATTCGCCTCTGATGGAAGAGGATCAGGTTTAGAGAATACTTAAGCAAACTGGACATACATAAGATCATGGGCCTTGAAGGGATGTGCCCTCTAGTGCTGGAGAAGCTGCTTTGATGTCATTGCGAGGCCATGCTTGATAATCTTTCATCGATTATGGCAACTGAGAGAAGTGCCAGAGGACTGGAGGAAAGCAAATGTCACTTGTATCTTCAAAAAGAGCAAGAAGGAGGACCCTGAGAACTACAGACCAGTCAACCTCACCTCAATCCCTGGGAAGGTGATGGAGCAGCTAACACTGCACACCATTTCCAGGCACACGACAGACAAGAAGGTGATCAGTAATAGTCAGCATGGATCCACAAAGAGGAAGTCATGTTCAACCAACCTCATAACCTTCTACAATGCAGTGATTGGCTTGGTAGATGAGGGGAGAGCAGTGCATATCGTCTACCTGGACTTCAGTAAGGCTTTTGACCATGCGTCCCAAAAGATCCTTGTAGAGAAGTTGTTGAAGTATGGGCTGGATAAGCGTACTCACTTTTTGAGTCTGTAACACAACATATACATACCAAGCATGGTGGTGTAGGACTGAACCTGTTCTGCTGAACCAGAAGATAAGTTGGCAGGAAGTTCTCTACCAGGATTTGGTGCACATCATCAGGCTAATGACATCCGCCTTCAAAGATGCGAAACATCCTCCTCCAACTACAGGAAAGCCAGGCTAAAGCAGGGCTGTCACCAGGGCAGGGTATCTGGCAGGTCATGAGGACCTGTGTGCCAACCTTTCTCTCTGCCACTGCAGCTCTATGTGACTCCTGATGATTCACCATAACCCTGTATTGTGTCCTCGTCCTCTCCTCCAAGAAGCACTGCCTACTGTGCCTTTGGGTTCGCCGTATCTCGCATGATCCCTGCACAGCTCCAAAGCACAACTGAGTCTATAGCTGCTGTCATAACATAAATGTTGGTAAGTAGGAGTGTAACCATGGACGAGGGAAAAAAGGAGAAGAAAACAAAAAAAAAAAAAAAGGAAAAAAGGAAGAAAAGGCCAGTGGCTTGCTCTCCCATGAAAACAAGCAGGAACGTATAAACATGCAAAAAAATTAAAACTGACAAGATACTAGAGATCTAAATGAGATATAAAACAAGCATATGCAGAAGTACTTTGTATGTGTTTTAAATAATTGCAAAGTAAACATTGTTTCTCAAACCATCCAGCAGGTTGATTGAGAATTGTTCTCTCTTTCCAAACATACTTTATAAACAAAGGCAAGCCTATTTGAGGTTGCGTTTCTTGGAGGGTGAGGCGGGGGGGGGTTGTGCTAACTGTAAGAAAATGGGGAGGTCCAGCACAAAAGGCACTGTCCTCACACATCTCCTCTCTCTGTGCTTGGCCTGCTGGCCGGGTCAGAGCCTGAGCTCTGTAGGAGAAAGCCAACTTCCCTTTGTATGAATCTATTGCTTGAATACAACTGTAATACAAGCAACATCTTACAGCTGAAGAAGGAGGACTTCACTTACCCTACAGTTTTAACCATGCAGACACACTTCTGCACCTTATCACTGCCTTTGTGAAGCCCAGGGGAAGCACATGCAAGGAGCAGACTGTAGGTTCACAGCTGGAGAAATTCACTGCTCTTCTCTGATGTTCCCTACACTGAACTCACACTGCTGAAACACATTAGAATGAAATCTTGCCCCAGGGTCCTGAACCAGACAAACTCCTCTTTTCGCATCAGACCACTTAAAATAGTATCATACCTCTGCTGCTGGAAGGCACTTTTCCACATATACAGCCATGTTAATACTGAAGCAGCAGAAAAATGGTTCCTTCAACTCTTTAGAATGCAATTCACAATAGCTGCCTCCCCACGCTGCAAGATCTCCAAATGGTAACACAAAGGCAACTCTCTAGCTCCATTGGCTGGTCCCACCATGCTAGAGATTCAGTGAACTTTTCAGACACTTACGCGCCTTTAGAAGGCCAGGGGACATTTACTGCTTGTTTGGGTTTTCCCCCCCCCCACTGAATTTGAGGCAGACAAGTGATTATAGGTTGCAGAGATCTTATCCCCAGGCTAATTTTTTCAGCTGACACTTATGGACTGTGAGAATCAGATCAATCCAGTCTTCAAGCAGTGCACAGGAGGGGCCACTTCTGTTTGAATCTGGATGGTACTACCACAAGAGCTGCACCAGGTCTGTATTTTCTGCAGACCAGGTGAAAGGTGTGTCTGGTGTCACCAGAAGATGGTGTCTGCCTATTTAGCTGCCAGCTTTAAGACAACTGGCTTGCCATGGCTAGAAATCCCAGGTATGAACAACAATCTGCAGTAATGTGATCCACATAGTCTGTGTATTTGCATCCTAGCAGTGTTTTTCATAATTAAACAGCACAAAGGTTGATTTTCTTAGTGTTACACACAGCAATAGAAGCATTTTCACTAGAAAACGTAAGCCTTGTCTCAAAAAGACACTTAAACACTTTTAGCACTTTAAACCCATATCTTTTATAAAGGTACTTTTGATAATGAAGAAAAATGGAAATAGATCTGATTAAATCAGATCTGTTCAGATCTGTTCTGTTAAATCAGGACCTGTTGGAGCGTGTCCAGAGGAGGGCCACGAGGATGATCCGAGGGCTGGAGCACCTCTCCTATGAGGAGAGGCTGAAGGAGTTGGGGCTGTTCAGCCTGGAGAAGAGAAGGCTCCGCGGAGATCTTATTGCGGCCTTCCAGTACCTAAAGGGGGCCTACAGGAGAGCTGGGGAAGGACTTTTTACTAGGGCATGTAGTGACAGGACAAGGGGGAATGGCTTCAAACTGGAAGAGGGCAGGTTTAGATTGAACATTAGGAAGAAGTTTTTCACTTTGAGGGTGGTGAGGCACTGGAACAGGTTGCCCAGAGAGGTTGTTGAGTCCCCATCCCTGGAGGTGTTCAAGGCCAGGCTGGACGTGGCCTTGGGCAGCCTGGTCTAGTGGGAGGTGTCCCTGCCTATGGCAGGGGGGTTGGAACTCGATGATCTTTAAGGTCCTTTCCAACCTAAACCATTCTATGATTCTATGATTCTATGAAATCCTCCTTCACTCCCTAAGCAACCAAACATAATTAGCAGTTGTAAAGGAAAGCTTGAGGCTCCAAGATGATTCTGAACTCAGGCCTTATAGAGCTACTAGGGAAAAGAACCCAAAAAACTGGTCTCTTAATTGCAAATATTTTTTTCACTAGAAACAGCTATGACACATCAAAGTGCTTACACAGCTGTAGTGCCACTGGTGAGCTTGTAATACACTACATCACGCAGCAATGAATGCCCAGCACTGATTTAGATATTCTGGCTTCAAATCACCCTCTCCCTAAACTCAGAAACATCCCTGGGAGAACTCCAGCAGTCCCCAGCTGCTCACATATACACTGCAGGAGTCACGCATCTCAGCAACACCTGAAACTTGTCAGGGACCAGGCCCAAGATGAGAGAGATGTGCTTGTTCATTCTACAGCCATCATTTTCTCAGAGTGGATTCTGCCAGGCTTTTTAAGGTCCGCCTTTGCAGTAACCATCTGAAAAGCCCCAAGAATCCACATAGTTCAACATAGTGCAACAGCAGCACCACCTGAGCTTTTCTTTCTGGCTGTGTGATCATGGGAACAAGCTGGAACAGCTGCTGTCAATCATTTCCAGCTTGCGTAAAGGAGGCTCTGGTAGAACTAAACTGAACTAATCCCTTTTTTTCCTTTCCCTCTCCTCTTTTGAGCTGTTTCGTAATAGACTCAGCCTAAAAATCCTGGACATTCCCATCATTTTCCCAGTTGATAATTTTTGGGTAAGTTACACTATCTATCCACAGCATTGAATCACAACCTAATGTTTCCTGTAGTGTACATGTTTATTAGGTATTTCAAAAAGTAAAAAGTAGAGTCCCATTGGCTTAAAAAGCTTGAGGAAAAAAGAAAGAAAGGTAAGTTTAAAAATATAAATCCATAGATTGGACATCTGACCCTCATAAATATTTGAAGTCCATGACAAACCTGGCAGACAGTCATGTGCTGTGTAAATGAAAGTGCTAGGAGCAACCTGGATATAAAGTAATTAAATACTACATACATAGGCAGGACTGGGTCCACAGATGTGTAAATGGTAAGACTCTTGGCTGGTACAAACAGCACAGTCTGAGTGACTTTTCTGCAACTGGAGCCATCTGATTGTTTAAAGACCACATGTGAGATGTCTTTACTAACATATGTGGTAACACCCAGGAACTCCACACCCAGGGAGCCATATTTATTTTACAATTAAAAAGCTGATGACATTTAAGGTAATTTAATTCATAGAAACGCCATGTGTAAATTAAGCAATGTTAGCCAGACTATGCCATCTGGTGCATATCCCCTATCACCACAAACTCATTATCCCCACAGTTAACTTGTACTGGGCAGGAGCAGAAAAAAGGTCAGAGTGTAAGTTTGTGAATGTAAAAACAGGAAAAACAGCCAGCTACAGAAGAAACCACAGACCCATTGCAATCAACAATGCAAGCTGACAGCACGTAAACCCAAACAGTACCTGTTAGAATATTACTTTTGTTTTTAGTTTCATAATTTGCTGCATCATCATGGGATCTCTGGCGATGGTGACTTGTAGCATAGTGTGCTAATAGTGTTATTTTATCAGTAAGCTATTAAGGTGTCACAATGGCAGACGAAATATTAAACAAATTGGTTAAAGGCCACATTCTCTAAGCAGCAGTATTGTTATTTTAAAATATTTCTATATATCAGAGCTGTATAGCATTACTTCTGCATTAAAGTTATATAAAGACTACAGGTCGTCTCATTCTTTTGATGGAAAATCATGCATTCTGCAGCTGCAAGTCTTAAAAATAGCAGCAGCAACTAACAAAAATTAATTCTGGTTGTTATAAGGCAACTGGAAAAGGTACTTTCAGAAGGTTATTTTGTTTGCTTTAATTTTCACATCCTTATTGTTGAAGTAATGTTTTCTTTTTCAACTGCAAAAAAATAAACAGGGTCATGTTTGTCCAGTGTAAATCATTGAAGCTCCACTGATTTGTGGAAATCCGGAAACTGTGGCAGAAGCAGGGTAACTGCGTGTTTGTCCTGTTTTCATAGTCCTTCCTGGGATTTTCCAGCTGGACACTATTAAGTAGACCAACAGACCTGGTCGGACATTAGTTCGGACAAACTGCAGCCATTCTTATGTCTTTTGTAAAACTACAGTAGTTTGTAACATGAGGCCTCTGTTCTTATTTTCCTGCTGCCTTCACACTAATGTCATGACCTCAGTGAAATGCAATACTTGCTACTTATACTAATCACTGAGGTTTTTTGTGAGGTGACAAAAAGTGTCACAGAAGCTATTGGGGTGCACTGTTCAGGATACTGTTGGAGTGCACTTACTCAGGATGATTGGCTTTTTTAGTTACGACTTAAAAACAACCATTTTTGGAAGTTTTCTTTGAAAAACGTCTGGTGGGATTTAGAGCAGAGTAATTTTATGAGGCTGGACAGGAAACTGGCAATCAAATCTCCAAGACAGGTGTGAGCTTCTCACACTCAGTACTGGCACACTTTCAAATGTGCTTCAATCTTCAGGCATACAGTGGCAGTCATAAATGTTTTGCATGCACATAGGGTAGTCACATCCAAGGACATGTTCTGTCATCACTTGGTCATTGCCTCTGAACAAGGCTTTGTCTCCTTGGAGACAGCTGTATCTGCCAGCTGCACTGAATACTGGGATTCTTACAAGGCTTCAGGAGTTTTAGGTTCATTTCTCTTGTGAGGGCTCCACCCCTGCATTCAGTAACAGCTTCATGTTACTATTTGTACCCAACAGACATTAGGCCTATTTGTACCCACCCTTTGAAATTGAAGCAAACCTCTTCTAAAACTTGGCTTAAACACCTGACAGTTGATGTATTCCTTATTACAATTACATTTTATTCCAGCTGTTGGGAGAAGACATTTAGAGGTAGATTCAAAGACTGACACTCATCAAATGGAGCTCGGTCCCAACAATACTGACGAACATCTGCCAACAGAGGAGGTCTAAAGGTGGGGAAGTTCAGGCAGCAGGACTCTGCCTGGTGTGCACAGAGCCCACTGGAGACATTTCACACCTCAGGAGTATTCCCAAGCAAGACCCACAGCGCAATTTACAGCAGCCCTTAGCACAGACATAGGATAATGCTGGGGGCCAAACCCTGAAACAATTCACCACAACCTGCCTTTCCATTGGACTGAGTACAAAAAAAGATATAGTAGTGCAGAAAGAAAACCTAGTGCTCTGGCACTCTTATTTTTGGCTGGGCTCCTGAGCAGTGACAGATAAATAAGTTATATGGTTGCAGTTGGAGGAACTAATCCAATGTTGCAACTGTTAACAGCTTTTAGGCTCTTCATTTCCATGCCCAAGCAAGAATACAATAATGGCCACAGCAGGCTGGACTCAGGGCTGACACGTCCTGCTCTCCTTCCCAAAGCATATGCTGTGGACACTCAGCTCATGCAGATGACAGGTCAGAGCATCAGAGGCTGAGCCTGTCTGTTCCCCTGACTCTGAGGAGCCCTGGCTGCTATCTCAGGTACCCAGAGCCGAACATATGTCCCTTTTCTCTGTCTGTCTGAGGAGTGACTAAGCTTGGTGTGAAATGAGGAAATATCACACTTCCCACAGAGCTGAATGACAGGAGGATCCAACCCTTTAATTGCACCAGATTGCAATAAGCTTTAAGGCAGCATCTTGGTAATAAATGTTAAAAGTATTGCCAAGACATGGTGCCTGTGGATGAGGAATTAGAGAAAACAGGGCATGGGAAAAGTGACAACCTGTAAAGGTTTGTCAGGATGCCTCTGGTTCGACACACGTCTCCATTAGCCTGAAGTAGAGTTTGAACTTGCTTTGAAATCAAGCGAGAAACCTCCCCTGGAACTGATGGTGTGGGACAACACCCACACCCTGTGCACACAAGGGGTTTCCAAGCAGGAAAAGCCTAGAGGCAATGTGGCTGATCCCCTTCGGTCGGTCTGCAGGAGTAATGAAATAAAAATTAAATCAGCAGGCCTAATTTGGCCATAAGGTCAGCCTACCTGGCCTTGAATTAATACATGAGTTTAAGATGTCAAGGTGTCAACTTTACAGAAATTTAGCTCTGAAGCTAAATGCTGCCTACAACTTTTACGAGTGTAATACAACAGTAGCCAGTTCTTCACACTCAACTGATTCTACCACTCCATACTCAAGCACCTTTTTCTCCTCTTTTCACTCTCTCCTGACCATCTCTTCTGCTAAACAGTGTTGCTGGTGAAGAAACTGAAGACGGTGCTTAACTTTCAATTCACATCCCAACAGCACAGCAGTATCTGAAACCAAGAGAACAATCAGAAACTGACATGAAAAGAAACATCAATTTACTGTAAATACAGCTTCAAATGAGATAAATATACCAATCCCACATTAATTTTCTATCTAGAGAGAAAGCATGCAGATAAAGCTTGCATTTACAGTCAAAGACATTTCGCTGCCCTCATAAAGCACTCATGAGGTTAAGTGAAGAAAGTGGCTGAACATGACCTAAGTACTTACACTTCAACTCAGAACTGTTCAATCCCTATGTTAATTATAATCAAGCCAAAACAAGGCTAGGCACAGCTGGAGAGAGAAAGTATGTTCTAGTAATTGAGAGATTACCACCAATAAAAGACAAACAAAGAAACCCTGCCAAGATACAATGCTTATTTCAATTTTCCATGGGCATATTTTATTTTCCTTCTGTGCAGTTACTCCCTCTGTATTTTTTGTTTATGAGACAGGGATGTTGTACTCTGGGACAAAGTGCTGAAGAGCTTTACTTCAAACACTGCTGTTACTCTGCCATCATGTTTTCTACTTGTTCCCATGATCTGAAGCATATTATTTCATCCTCACCAAACTGCGTAAAAGAATGGAAAGTAACTTTGGGGCAACATTTATCTTTTGAAAACAAGCTTCTATTTTATTTGTCACATGAAACTCAGCAATTGTATACTGTTTTCTTCTAACCAAAGGAGAGAGTAAGTAGTATGAAGATTATCATTTTGCTGGAGAAATCTCCTAAATATGTATAAACTAAAAACAACTGTATAAATGTTTGAGGCTACTCTGCATGTTTCCATAACAAAAATAGTCTCCATTCCCATAAAAAAAAAAAAAAGTAGCATTTGCTTAGAATAAAACAATGTTAAAAACATTCTACAGGTGAAAAGGAATCAAAACTCTTAAAAAAATTCCAGCTTATAGGACTTACTTCAGAACTCTCCTGGAGGTAATTTTCTCTCTGTCTGTCTTATGAGAGGGAAGAGAAGCTTAACAGTTGCAGTAGCTCGTGTACCAGTAAGACATGGCAAATAAAAGTCCAGGGATTTGGGACATAAATACTTGTATAAAACTTTTTCACTACTGCTACTCTGGTCGTGGATCTTTTTCTGAAATGGTATGTATTCATGCTGATCTCCATCTGCTCAGGGCAACAGCAAAAAGCATATTCAAAGATGAGGGCAGTAAGCATGAGTCAATAACCAAATTACTCTTGCATACATGTACACTGAACACCCACAGGCCCAATCACACATAGGTAGCAAACCCATCACTTGTTATAATTCAGTGTTACACATTAGCAGAAAAAATTGCAGGGGGGAATACCTTATTGTGAATACCAGCTTTTAAAGATTTGGTGGCAGGTGCCTATCTATGAAATTGACGTCAATAAAAACAGGTTACTTTAGTAGTTAGAAACAGGTAAAGAACTATCTGTAACACAGCACTTCCACCTTTCCAAAAGAGTATATTCAGTTCTCCACCAGAGCTACACAGAGTCCTGCTAGCATTCAAGTGATGGAATCATAGAATCATAGAAGCACAGAATCATAGAATCATAGAATCAAAGAATAGTTTGGGTTGGAACAGACGGTTAAAGGACATATAGTCCAACCCCCCTGCAATAAGCAGGAACATCTTCAACTAGATCATGTTGCTCAGAATCCCATCAAACCTGACCTCGAATGCTTCCAGGGATGGGGCAGCTACCTCTGGGCAACTTGTTCCAGAGTTTCACCACTCTCATCATAAAAAACGTCTTCCTCATATCTAGTCTGAATCTACCCTCTTTTAGTTTAAAACCAGTACCGCTTGTTTTATTGCAACAGGCCCTACTAAAAAGTCTGTCCCCATTTTTCTTAGAAGCCCCCTTTATTGAAAGGCCGCAATAAGGTCTCCCTGGTACCTCCTCTTACTATCTTCTCTCTATTCCTGCTACTGATGCTCAGAGGGAGATATCTATTTTTCAGAAAGCAAATGTCTGATAGGTACTCTGATTGACTGGTTGGTTGACATGGCCTATAAACATCTCAGGACCTTCAAGATGTCTTTTATGTCTAATTAGTCATGTGCAAAGAGAAGCAATGAGTGCTCTACCATGCACCTGCAGGTGGGACTTTGACCCAGCCTGTGCATGTGCAGTAGGGCAAAAGAAGAAAGACACGCTCACTCGTAGGAGATGCAGTCAAGGACAGAAAGGGTAGGAGCAGTTGCTGTGCAAAGCACCATCCTTATCCAGAGGTCCTTCTGCAGCAGAGCTCACGAGAAGGGGCACATGCAGTGATGGTCCAAGCAGGCTGAACCACATGACATAGCAGCAGGCTCCAGTGCAAGGCTGCGCTCAGGAAGACCCTGTGCCCAGTGGCCATGTAGAAGACACACACTCCATAGAGGCAGTGTATCTCCAGCCTCTCTCCAGCTCAAAGGACTGTGCACAACAGCCAGAACTGGTGAGGAGGGCCATGTGTGTACTTCCAAATCAGGAAAGGGCCAACAAAAGTCATAATTGAGCAGCACAGTACAGATGCTTTAGAGTACTCATGGACGTGTAGCACACATAATGAATGCGTGTGGTTACTACCGAGTTAAACACTTACAGGCCTTGTTCAGTGGCAGAAATTTCCCACAGTAGGAAAAGAGGGCTTGGAGGAGTTAGTGGTTTTGTTTTTGCAGCTCACTCTCCTGTTAACACAGAAGGCTGATGCTGTCAGGACTAAACCATGTACGATGCTCCACACACAAAAATGTCTTATCTGTCCTCTGTGGAGACCAACAGAGACTGAAATGCTATTAGTAACAGCAGGAAAATAGCACTGCATAAGGATGCTCAAGGCAGGCTGAAATGAAACTGGAAGCATATATGGAGAAGGAATATAGTGAAGCCTCCCTGAGCTGAGCTGACTGAAGGGTGGGAGCTGTTTAGTTTAGCAAAGCAAAGACTAGAGAGGATATGTTTGCTGTCTATAAATTGATTTGGGCTAAACATCAGGGGAAGAACAGAATTATTTAGGCTAAAGGAGAGTGTTGGCACAAGAAGTGGTTCAAATAGGCTTTGAATATATTTAAGATGGAATTTAGAAAAGGTTTTTCAACCACAGCTGTGAAGCTCACGTAATAGGTGAAAGAAGGACAAAACCCAAAGGTACTATTATGCTTAAATTCAAGAAAGGTCTTAAAGTATCAACGTTGCCTAAGAGAGCAAGAGACCAAGACAAGAAGGGTGAAGGGCACAGTCTTCATTTTACATTTCTTGTCAAGTTTCTGTGTAAGCCATTATCTAGCATTGAGTGGTCAGACTGTCAAAGTTCCTGCTTACTTATGGCTACTTAATGCATGCAGATGTACAAATGCAATAAGCAGAGGCCAGTGTGATGGATACAGTAGTTTTAATACAGATTTGAGCTCCTGAAAGATCAGACACGTACATTTTTGGTCATCATCTGTAAACAATAGCCACCAGAAATATAAAGAGAACAACTTTCTCACCTGAATACTCTATACTTACTCATATACATATGTATTTGAGTCAGAAAGGGGCCAGTCAACAAGAGGACGGATACTAGTTCTGTAAATGTTCTGATTTTCATGTTTAACAGTTATCCATACACAAGGCTGATTGTGCTCTTTCCTTTTCAGGTAGTGCATTTCATTTTTTTACTCCTTTTACCAGTACATCAGCTACTCTGTTACAATTGCAGGCATGCTCTAAAAGTCAGTAAAAGTCATAATTTTGGTAGGCAGGTAGGTATGCTGAAGTTCAAATGAAACCAGTGTACAAATATCTGAGCTTGTTATCTTATGAAGAAAGATGAGGCTGGGAACTGTGGCAGAAGAAAGCAGAAGAGAAGATCACATAATCAGCTGTGAGCTGGAGATAGGAAAATATGTCTTAACATTTCTTTTTCAATGACAGCAAATACTCAAAAAGAACCTCCAAGTCACTAACATTTACGCAACACCAGACAGACAGGTTTCACAGTTTTCTTGTTTTTAAACAAGTTTGCAGTGAGCTAGGTGAATTGCAAATGTCAAATAGTATATTACAACAAAAGCTCTTCTGACAGGCAGAAGAGCTCAGTAGTTGCTCTTCAGCGCTCTCCCAATAAACCAAGTTTCAGCCCTTCACTACGCACTGAACAAAGGATCCAGCTATGAAACATGTCAGAAACAGTGCCACCCTCAGGAGCAGTAGATGTTATGTTCCACTCTGGATGATTCATGTGTGACTGTCTGACCCAACTTCAAGCCCACAATTACTTGGGAGGACATGCAGAAGAAAGGAGACAATCTGCGTATGTTCCCATCAACTGCTGTTCCCCATGGAATGCAATAGCAAGGGCAGATGAACTGTGCAGAAAGACACCTACCGTGAAACATGACTGTCCTAGGGGAGAGCATCAGCTGAAACTAGGTGCAGTGAATGCATCCTGCAAATCTGAAACTCATTCCTTTATCTGTGGGCCAAACCCCATTTGTCCCTAGCCACGGCACAGCAACAGGACAGCTCAGATCTGCAGCATGCACGGAAAACTCTGCCAAGGAAACATGGGCTCCTTCCCATCTCACATGACTCATAGTTGCAGAAGATAACATACAGCAAATGCTTGAGGACATCTGCACCTAGATAGCAAGTTGGTTGGAAGTGGTTGACACCAGTGGTGTTTATTATCCTTTCATGAGCCAGAAATATACTAAGTCCCAAAGCCTGGGGGGAGCACGGGCAATGTAGCATTGCTGACATAGCTCTCACTGGAAGCTCTTTCCTGCTGGCCACAATCCCCCTGCAGTCTCACTCTTTCTGGGATCCTAAAACCCTTCCTGCAGCTCATCCTTCTGCCTCCCTGACCTAGCCTTCGTGGATGTCCCCCTGGCTCGCCTTAGATACGCACTCCTCCTCTGTCTCTCCTCTGCTCAGACCTGCTCCAGCAGGCTCTCCAGTTTTCCAAGCACAGCCTCAGCCTTCGCTCTTGCCCCTGGCCAAGCAGCCCAGCCTTTTTTCCCTCCTCCTCAATCTGTAGCTTTGTGCTACCTCACCTGCAGGTCCTCGTGCTTGATAGAAAATCATGCCAAAATCAAAGGCACCACTTTTTCTAGCTTCAACCCTCTCCTTGCCACTCAACTCCCTGTGACACCTACAGTAATCAGTCACCTGTCAGCAGTCAGGTAGAGCTGACGTGTCCATTCCTGTTCCTGCTCTTACGCTGCTTTCTTCTACCACACCACCTCCCACTGCTTTTTTCAGCTCTTGTACAATGCAACAGCCATGAAAAGAAATTTCTCCCTGGCACAGGGATGCCTTTGGTGTGCGTTGACACACATCTGGGATGCACTTGCAGGCCAATTACTATGTGACTTACTCTCCTCAGAGTAAGATCTCCCCAGCATTCGGTGGGTTTTTTTCAAGCATTAAACCTAATCCCTCTCAAGGCCTGCGTTATTCCTGTACTACCAACTCTTTGTTGGCAGCCTCATACATATCTAGAAAGCTTGTATATAATGCAGAAATAGGCAGCTAGGAAAAACAGGAAAGAAAAAAGCTTCACTGCCAGTTCTGGTATTAAATATTGATTGTAAGCAAAATAACCATAAATGTGCATACGAAAGAGAAACTTACGAGATCTTCTTTAAAGTTTTAATCTAAATTTTACAAAGCTAATTTCAAGAGAGTCTATCAAAGCACATTGTAGTTATATATAGCCCAAAAGCATAGCTCAGTTTTACATTACTTTCATACTTCCAAACTGTAGAACTATCTTCCAGCCTTGCTCAGTAATTTAGCCATCATTTACAAGGCTCGCTGACAGTTTAGCCAGCTTGGTGGTACCATTGTCCTAAAGGCAAAACTAAAATTCACCTTTGCTGACTTCTTAATATTTAATTTTATTGCTACTTTGGCACCGAGTGTTAATTCTGCTTCTGCCTACATCCAAAAAACCTTGCAGCAGCACGCCAACCATTGGATCCAATCTGGGGACCAAGTGCAGGAACAAGCACCATGTTTCACTAATGATCCATAAGATGGGCTCAGGCCTGTGCTGAAGGTGGCTAATGATGCTGCAAATGAATATCCCATTGCTCAGGCCAGGGAGTCAAGATCAAACATAGGCCATGTAGGCTACAGCATTCCTTTCTATGCTTTTGTCTACTCATGACAGCATGCACAGATCAAGTCAGCCTGAAGATCTGTGTTGTTTTTAAAAGACCTTCAGCTGGAATCAGTATGGCCCTTCCTGAATAAATGAGGGCATGGACAAGAATGTGCTGTGCCTTAGCATCACCCAGATGATGCTTGTAGGCAGGAGAAAATATTGCTCTGCTTTAAAGCTATAGCCGCAAAGCTGCCTAGAAATTGGCATGCACCTAATGCGTGCTCAAACACCAGTCCAGAGAGGGCTGTTTTGGTTCAGCCAGACTGAAAACTGGTTTTATTTTTGCACCCACAAGGCAATCTTCTGTCACAGGATGACATTAGCATACAATCACGATTCAACTGTGGTTCAGTTTCTACCAACTCAGCCCTGCTGAGACAGACTTGGGGGTACTGGTGGATGAAAACCTAGACATGAGCCGGCAATGTGCGCTTGCAGCCCAGAAGGCCAACCGTATCCTGGGTTGCATCAAAAGAAGCATGGCCAGCAGGGCAAGGGGATGATTCTGCCCCTCTACTCTGCTCTGGTGAGACCCCACCCAGAGTACTGCGTCCATCTCTGGAGCCCTCAGCACAGGAAAGACATGGACTCATTGGAGCAGGTCCAGAAGAGGGCCACAAAAATGATGGAATAACTCCATCCAGAGGGATGGAATACCCTTGCTATGAGCATAACTTTCTGCTCACTCAAAGGGATCAGGATGACAGTTCAGCAGGTGAGTGGGACAGAAGTCCAGCCACCTGCAATGTAGCCAAAATAGTTTCTAGAATTACTCCTCAGAATAAATTCTGTCCCAGCATCTCCATTCACTTCTCCTCATGGGCAATGCCACCAGATGTCTAGAACAGTAAAAGTGCTCACAGTATGGGCGCGGAGCAAACACATTCTTGACAAGTGTGTCACACAGAGTTACAGGGGCTGTAACTACCATCTTTTAAAATTATGGAAATGGAATAATTCGTCAGAAAAAACCCAACTATTTTGTCTATAAATGTCACTGACAAAGGTCAGTAAATAGAGGAAACATCCCATAGCACAGACGTCTGTTCTTTAGCACCATGCATGAGAAGTGCACTTCTACCCTTAGCGATCACAGCATGAAGAAGGAGATTGTTATCCTTGTTTTAGCTCACACAATTAAAATATTATTAGTATTCATAAACAATCTCTGTCATTTTTTTATTCCAGACACAGTATTTGACCTGATTATCACCAAGCAATAAATTTCACATTTTCATGGTGTGCTTTATGAAGCTATATTTTCTTTTATCTGATCTACATTTATAGCCATTAACATTATGTCCTCCTCATTGTTCTCTATTATGATGTTGTGTATGGTCAGTTTGCCCAGTTTTCATAACAAATTTTCTAGTTTAAAGTATTAGTAGCATCAGAAGGGTCTCACTTAGGCCTATTTTACAGGGAGGCAACTGAACTGGCTTTGATATTAATGCATAAATAGCAGACCAAAGTCAAATACTGCTTCATTGTCAGAATTAAGTAACCATACTTTTAAGCACCTTCTCTTGTAGAGGCTATCTTGTTTATCATCTTTACTCTTACAGGCCAAATAACTCCATGCATCACCTTGATTTTTGTTACAGGTATCAAGTGGCATGGTACTTCAGAAGAGGGTGGACCAGTATTCCATATATGATTAAGTAACATTTTCTTTCATGTCCATCTTGCAACTGTGAGTCATTGAAGAGTTTTCCTTGAAGTTTCAAACAGCATGATGAGAAAGTATCTTCCACCAGCTGCCCATGTCCCATTCTCTGAAGGCTGCTCAAGGACAGCCCCATCAATATATTTAAGGAATGAGGCAATTCATGGCATGTGTTATACTTTCTAAGGCAAGATGTTGCCATGCCTCTAAGGCTATTCAGATTTTCTTAGATCCCTTTGGATTAATAACGCTGACAAGTGGTTAGAGTCCTCCACAGAGTTGGTCCAGAGGCTATCTCTTTCCTTCACTAACTCATTAAATGTGACGCACACCATAACCTCCAGAATACATTATCTGCTTTCCAGCTTGAGAGGCAACTTGCCTTTTTTTGCTAGCTATCACTGACCAAGCTCTAGTTCATAAGAAGAATATCACTAATCTTCATTTCGCAATCTTCCTCAAACAGAAGCTATCTAACTATGGAAGTCATGACCTTAACGGTATGCAGATCAGTTATAAGAGACGGCCAGAGCTGCCAAAACAAGAAGTGATCCCTGTCACTGGTGAGGTTGCCCAGCAAAAACCCATGAGGAGTGCTTTGGTGACCTCAGCACTAGACTGTTTCCTTTGATTCTTCTCAAAGTGCACAACTGCCAGCAAGTCTGAGACACACATGTGGGCTTTCAACACTGCACTGGAATTATTTTCTCATTTTGGTCTTATAACATCTACACTTTTGTTTGGGAGAGCCAGCTTCAGGATTCAGGTCAGCATTTTTTCCCTGAAGCATAAATTATTTCTGCAGGCTTTATTTCATTCGCAACTATACCACACTGCAATATAGCGCCAACTAAATTTTCTTGTTAAAAACGCCTGCTTTGGGAGCAAGCATCGTCCTTTTGCTGTTTCACCAATGCAAATATAGAAGAAGTAGTGTTAGAACTGGAATATTAATTTTTGATAAGTGATAAAGAAAAATGTCAACTGAATTATACACCACACCTCTGGATCAAGGGAATAGGACACTGATTTTAGAACCATAGACTGCTCATTTTCCATGTGCATGCATGTATGCACACCAAATTTCACCCATCAACCCTCCTACATTTAAAGAACATTAAGCTTGCAAAGTCAAGCACTCAGAGGCAGAGTAACAGAAGAATAAAATATGCCTATTAGCTTTAATTCAGTTCCCTCACATGTATGAATAACCCTCAGTTCTAGTGAAGTGGCTTTATTTTCAAGACAGATAACAAAAACTTCAGACAATTTCAAAAGGAAACCAGAAGACTTTTCAATCTATGTATAACATAGAAAAGCAGTAAAGAAAAAAATGGGTTTCATTCTCCATTTTCTACTTCTGATAAAACTGCTTTCCCTTAATGCTGCAGGTTAGGGAATCCTTAAATAGATATCCAAATATTTCACAGGTTCTGGAAAGGCTGTGATTCATATTCAGCAATGCAAAGAGTACCATGGTGTAACAGGCTCAGGTTCAGAAAGTTCAGGCAAGTACTGCAGTGCCGAGAAACTAGTCTGCTTATAAATGCTGAGTGACAGCAGCAGCAATAAAGCAGTCAGGGCAAAAAGCGTGTGCCTTGTGGAAAGGTTTGAAAGTTCCAATAAATGATGATAAGCTGTTCCATTCAAAGATAAGTATTTTAAAGACCATACTCCTTGAGCTCTGTTCTTTGAGAAGTTTTTCTGGACTGCTGCTTTTGAGAAGAAGTATAAAAAAGAAAGCATTGATGTTGTTACAAGTGATAATAAAAATTAATTCAGTTATTAAGCAATATGTACCTCCCAGGTGGAATTTATGTAAATGACTTCCTGAGCTCCAAAATATGGGAGGATATGATCATTATTATATAGCTCTTTAGAAAGGTATATAGCCAGAAAATCACTTTATTGGCATCATATTCCAAACCGTCTTGGGTAGAAGTTGCGTTGCCAAAGCTCTCTGCAATAATGTATCCAGCTCACCCACTCTGAGATGAAGAAATGGGCAAAAGAAGCTACGTTTTGCTCTCTCAACCCACTTTCCTTTCCTTAGAGTAATAACATTTCATTTGAAGCAAGACCCATCAGGCTCTTCAGGAGATGGAACGCATCACCTTACTAAGCAGCCGTGTGAGCAGTTCACATAAACTAGGGTGCTCCAGCAACTAAGGACATCGCATAAAATTCAGGAGATACGATAGTATCTTCTGCTCCTAGTCCTGTCTTTACAGATAGTTAAATGAGTTTTCCCTCATTTCCATCAGTTTTTCCTCTTTACTCAGACCACAAACTGTGTACTAGCAGATACTGTGTATCTGTAAAGACCTAATCCAATGTGACCCAAATCTTGTTTGGGACACGCAGAGGCAGTATGGTGAACATGGATGAAAACTGCGAACAAAAATAGTGCCATCAGTGGGATGTTCTATGTCACCTGCATTTGAATTTCTAGGTTTTGCCCAGGAACTGTTTGACCACTGTGTAAGAGAAAACATGTGTAACTGAGGCATCCAAATGAACTGTCATTACTAAAACAAGCAAACACACAAAAAGACTGCATTCTTTTCTAATGGTGTTTCAGGAGGCCGTCACACTATGAGACTACAGAAAGCAGGTCAATTTTAGAAGGTTCAGAAGGAAGTGAACTCAAAAAGAATTATACTTATCCTAACCATTTCTTATTTTGCAGTAGCATCACAAAGTTATGACTGGGAGCTGTGGAAATGGAAGAATTATTATTATCGGGCATAGCTCACAAGAAAGGGCCTTGCATTACCACAGTCATCCAAAATATTTTTCTCTTTCAGTGTGTGTTTGAGCCCCCTTACGCAGAAGAAGGCCTCCGAGCATGAAACAGTTATCACTGCAATGTGAGTGCCCTCTTCACAACAGCATAGCACCTTCTTTACATTAGAGCAAGGAAATGCCAGTGTGAGAGGCACAGCTGCAAGATGGCGTCAGGGGCATCGCTGTCTCCACAGGTGATGGGGAAGACAGTTGTGAGGCTACACAAGCTTACTTCCTAATATTCTCTAAGAGGCAGAGCTGCTTCTTCCCTTATTAGCCTTCATTGCACACAGAAAAAGTCCCAGCAAGGCTGCCAAATGGTATGACTGGGAAATAACACACCATTTGTGAGGAAGCAGTTCATTCTCAGAGAGCTTTGGTCGGTGCCCAGGTATGATGCATAGGAGCAGGGCTTGTCCTTGCAGGGTGCTAACTGCCCTCTCACCTGCATACTTGCTGCCAGTGTCATAAATGTCAGTCAGCTTCATTATCTGTGTCTTTATACAAAATAGGTGGCACAAATAAATGAGGAGCCATATGCCTCTCACTCCTTTTACTTTTAACCAATTTCTGCCTTTGCCTAGCTAAGCAAACCAATTTAGGACAACAGGTTTTCAGTGTAATTGGCTGCTGCTATAACAAATCTTGTCTTTCAGAAAGGCAGAACAGCTGCTGCTGCTGCCAACACTGAAAAGAGAAGCCTGCATGGCCACTTTGTCATTAAAACATGCTCCCATTTTCACTTCCTGTATATTCTTCAGCAGAATAAGAATGGAGAAAAATAGATGTTTTTACTGACTCAGTGAAGGCACCCCTTCCCAGAATTCTGAGGTTTTCGTGTTTATGGCAATACCAAAAAGATGCTCTCGCAGGCATCTTTTTACATTCCCACGATCTAGCCAAAAGTATCTTGGCATACAGTCCACTCTAACAAAAGGCCAGCCCAGCTGCATATTGAACTTACTTTAATATATTGTATGCATAAGAAGATGTTCCCCAGCAAAGGGAAATAATTTGGGTTTTCTTCCATGAAACAACAAGTCTCTGGTTGATTAAAAAATGAAGAATTTAGGTTATTAAAGTATGCTGTTATATGGTATGCTATTTTTCGAGGCAGATCTGAAAAAAAAAAAGTGACTCATATTACTCTTTTCTCTAGGAAACCTGTCTATGAGTATTAATTTTCTTTCTGGTGCCTTCTGAAGGGAACTACTACAGTCAGAGATAGCCCTCTACCAAAATGGAGATCTGAGCCTCTCCAGTTTCTAAAATGCTTAAAATCTAGAGGCAAATTATATACCTGGGCTCATTATTTTGAAAAAGTAATTGGTGTTTCTGCTATTAGTATTTGACAAAAATGAAAGTCAGCCCATATTTAACCAAAATGTTCAAGTTCCATGATGTTTTGAGTCCTCATGTAAACCTGACATTAACTTTAGTTTCATGGTAGTGGAAAAATTAGTCCAGTTCCAAATACTCTCACAGTCTGGGTCAAGCACATCTGGCCATGGCATGCATGAGAAATTTCAGCATTTTTGTGCTAAAAGGTGGCCAGGTGGGAAGCAGAGACAGAATGGACACACAGTAATGGGTCATTTCATTCTCATTATCCACTAATTCAGGGACCGTATCTTTGAATTAGAAATCATGAGAAAATTGCCTTTGGTGACCTCTGTGATCAGCAGGTCTGTGTCTGTCTGTGAAGGATGCATACATATGGTCTTGTCTGTTGTATGCCACCCTGACATGATATCCCTGAATCCTGGAAAAGAGTGCAGACTGTCACAGGTTTTGCATGTTCAGAGTTGACGTTGTACCTCAGGGTTTTGTAAATTTGCCCTTTGGAGGACTTCTTTTTGCTACTGTCCTGCATCGGGCAATATCAGTTCTGCTGAGAGGGAGTCTGGCTGGCATTTCTGCAGATAAATTGGATGTGTTGCTCTCATGCAAAGTTTCCCTAGATTTTGCCTCAGGTGGGAAGGATGTTTGCATACTGTAATCCCAAAGCCTGCGCTCTCATGTTCTAAAGTCTGGCACATACCTTTCCTATTATTCTGAGACCACCAGGAGAAAAATATGGCATATCAAAATTGCATGCAAACAAAACATGCATCCCTGCGTGATGAGGAAGAAAATCCAATGTAAGATGGGAGTTTCATGCCAACATGAGCACTCACTGGTGTGTAGTTGATAGGAATCAGATGAATCCCAGTCAGCCTGGTGGTGTTATGGACTGCACCATACAGAAAAGCAACCCCTTCCCTACAAAGCCTATCTGCCACCCACCCTCTCCACCCCCCCACCTCCCTCTATCATGACAACTAATTCTTTCAACTTCTCTTTCACCAAAACAGAGAAAAGATACCAACTCTTTCTGCTCATGCAGGTACATCAAAACACTTGTTCTTACACTTACTTACAGGTAAGTTGTGGCCAGCAGGATTAGTCCAAGAAACAAAGCCTTACTTTGGGAATTCAGACACAAACTGAAACACACACATCACAAAATATGTTTTTACTGTGAGGGTGACTGAGCAATGGCATAGGTTGCCCAGAGAGGTTGCGGAAGTCTCCATCCTTGGAGATACTCAAAAGCCGTCTGGACATAGTCCTGGGCAACCGGCTCTAGGTGGTCTGCTTGAGCAGAGGGGTTGGACCAGATGACCTTCAGAGGTCCCTTCCAACCTCAGCCATTCCGTGATTCTGTGAATCTGGCGGCGCTAGCACAGTGATCTGGCTCACTAACTGAGAATGTCTTCCATCTGACTAGTGTGACCTTGGGCCTGTCTGCACATCTCAGTGAAGACAGTCCTTTTATTTGCCATTGTAAACCACTTCCAGCTGCAAACAGAGCATCCCCATAAATAGATTTCTTTAAAGCATCTGCTTGACACAGCACAACCAATTAACTATTATGAAAGAAGGTGCAGAAAAATCAAGATCAAGCAAAGATAAGGATGTAATTGCGCTTTTTCAGGGTGTCTTCTGTGTCCTGCTTCCCATCTGCTGTCAAGAAAAGAACAAGCGAGGGCTGACTGGAGGGAATAACAGTGTTTTTGCCAGTGAATCTTAACGCAGCAATGCCTAGGCTGTGCAACAGCAGGAGCTTCCTGTACATGTGATAGTTTCCTATCACTCATTTTATTGGAAGGCATGATACACTGCTTTTTCACCTTCTGAAAATCTTGGCCCTGGTGTAAGCAAAGGTATTTTTAAAAAAAAGCTGCTTCCCACAACCTCATAGGGTGAGACCCACTCCTTAGAGAAGGTTCATTATGTGTAATCAAGAGCAAGAGAGAGTAACTCTTCTTGGGTACGTGGGTCTGTCTGCTTCACACCCTGCAGCAGACCAAATAAAGCCCTGTCTGTCGAGCTAGTTGTTGGAGCTACCATGAAGATCCCTTCACAGTCTTCAGAAGCACAATTGGACCAATCTCAATTTCCTGTGTCCAGCTAGTGCCATGGATATAAGCCTATTCATCTACCTCTCTTCCTCAAAACTCCCAAGGCACAGAGAGGGACTGCTGGCAATGAGAGCTAAACTGAGCTAGAAAGAGTCAAACCAAAGCCCTGTTTTGGCACAGTCACTTGTACCTCAATGTCTAGGTACAGTTTGATTTGCACCCCTGATAACAACTCGAGGCAATTTTTGGCCCTCTATGAGCAGGGCAACAGGAAAAGCCAAACTCTTCTTGAGCATCCCCACTGAACTCTTCATTCAATCAGCTCCTTCCTTAGCTGAAGCTGCAGAGGCAAGTTGTGAATTTATATTAAATATCCTTTGCATGCATCACTCCATTCTCCTGCTCTTTTTAGCAGAAGCCACCAAATAGCAACAATGGCCTTTGTTTTCTTTGCTTGAGACTTCACTTCAGCAGCCTTCCTGCTTAATACCAAGTCCAGTCCATCAGCATCATCTCCATGCAGTTACCTGGCGCCTTGAGAAGCAGCAGGCTACATTTAAAGATGGAAAACCAGTTAGGATAGCAATCAGTCAGCACTGAGCTTTGGTGCTTCCAGGAAAACACCTGGAGAGCAACACTTCATCAACTGTAGAAAAGCTATTGATCCAACTTTGACCTTATGGCAGGAACAGTGGGTAGATGTGTAGCATCCATATTAGCATCCTAAGAGGTCTGGGAGGGAAAATGTATTTCAAGTTAAGAGTTACCTACCTGTCCTGTGATTATTTGGTATAAAGCAAAGCTCCTGCCCCCTTATGCTCCTACCAAACAAGGGAAATGACAGGTTTTGCTAGCACAGGGCTGCTTGTATGGTAACTTTTCTTCCACTTTGGACTTCGGAAGCAGCAGGCAGCAATTAGCTCTGCTCTTTGTTTATTGTCAGTTTAATTTCTTTTGCCAGCTGAAGAATTCTGTGGCAGAAAAATGCTTAGACTAGAGGAGGTGCAGCAAAAGCAGCCCTAGCAGGTGAAGAGCCTGTGAGTTTAGCTGGGGTGTATTCTAGTTCGGTCACAAGCTCTCAAACAGCCTGTAGGAAACACTTTGCTGGACCTGCAGACTGACAGGGACCAGATTAAACAGAGCCCTTTTTGCCTTGAGTCTTTCACCCAACTGAAATGGAGTTACTTCAAAAACTCCTTGTTCCCCTTTTAGGTTTGCTTTCCCTGAATACTGGAATGATTGGGTTTATTGCTGCTAATACTTACAGAGAGTGAATTTCAAAGACTTGTGAATATTTCATGGAAATGGAAGCCCAGCACAAATACATTTGCATGGATATATTTAACTTTGCAGATTGATTGAGAGTGATTTTCAGCGGGACTTTAATAGTTGGTATTCATCAGGGGCTGGGAGGTGAGGGCTTCACTGCAAGGTAAATGTGAGATAGCTGACCCAGGTTTTCACACTGGAAACACTAATGCATGTAGCCATTGTGGGACAGAAGCTGTGCTTATGGACCAGTCTAACAATTTGTCTGCTACATGAAAGAGTAGAAACTAGGTGAAGCAGTGACAGCAGTGCCTTGCACAAAACATCTCCAGCTGTAATGTCAAAGTGTTACCAAGTGAACACACAACACTTAAAACTCAGAGGGGCTCACTTTCATTCAGTTTACAGATAGTCATTACTGCAAATATGAGGAATATATAGAAAAGAAAATAAGGGGATGAACTCAGTTAATGAATTATTCCCTGTGAATTATTTATTTGGCTCAAAAAATAGCCACAGTTTTTGCTGCACAAGGAGAAATTTCAAAGTCATTCCACAAAAGCTGCTTACTAATTCCTTGGTGAAGACAGAGCTTGTAGTGAGATGGTATAAAGCAGAGCCTGAGCAGACTGCTGAAGATGCTTCAGGTGAAACGCTGACTTAAGCGAGTTTGCCATCGATGTCAGAGCCATTGTTTCCCCTCCAGCTCAACAGTGATCATAGCTGTCTAATAAACAACTGGCGTTCAGATATTTCAGGCAAACATGTCAATTTTTATACATGCCTTTTCAAAGCCAAAGCTGACAGCTTCACACAGCTGCCTGTGCATATGTACCCTCTGTATGACGCTAATGCTCTCTGCAAAGTGTACTCATGTATTAAGAGTCTGATCCTGCAGAGCACTGTGCTATGATTCAACAAAGCATTTAAATGTGTGCTTACATTTGTGCATCCAAGTTGCCAACATTGAGCAGGTATTTAAGTGCCCACTGCCTTGTAAGATAAGCTCTGACATATTTTAACTGGCAGAGCAACACATTTGTGTTAGTTTTGAAACAACTGGAGCAAAGCTTTGAAGTATGAGTAAATATAATGGATTTTGGGGTTGTTTTTCTAAAGCAGAAAACAGCAATCATTCCAACAGACACTTTAGATTATGTGCCAGAAACACACAGTAATGATGATACACATTGTAAAGTTAAAAAAAAATTAAATTCAAGCATGCTACTCAGTTTTCTCTTTTCAAAAATTACTCTCACATCCTAGTCTGCCCGATTGAAGTCTATATCATCAGTAGAAAAAGAATTAAGAAAGGTAGACATTGTTGTTGCTGTAGTGATTAGTGTCATTATTATTCTAAATAATAAAGCATTTCTTATAACCACAGAGCATAAGGAGGGATGAGCCATCGTGTTGCTGGATCAGCTTAGTAAGAAGCCCAATTTTTCCCTTTGCTTTGAAGATAAAATATGAAAAGGTTGAAACCAGACTCTTGAAAGCAAACATATGGAAATTCACTGCTTAGGGATGGATGGAAAGACTCCATGGCTGGGCTCTGCTTCCACAGCATTGTTTACATAAGGAAAGCTTTAGCCCACTTACCAAAGTACTGTAAGTCATCATGTTTAATACTTTCTTTAAATCCTTTAGTCCTGTAGTGATGGGGCAAGTATCTAGAGTGAAACAGGGTTGTGTTTTGCAGGTGTTTTCCTTTTAACTGTACACAGGCAGCAGCCTTTCTCAGCAGAAATAATGCCCTGATCTTAGCAAAAATCTCACCTTTCCCTTCTGCTTGTCTTTTCAGAGTCTCATAAACAAGGAATCAGATTTGACACCTCTCTGTCTTACTGTGAGTGCCACAAATTTTAGTTTGTTTGCTTTAATGCATCAGGTCTTGTGTTTATGGGATTTCACTATAATCTCAGCTTTTCTTTTAATTAAAATGTCTTTAAAGCAATCATGGAAACACAGTCTAGGGAAGTTCAAAAGTAGAAGACAGTTACATATAAATATTTTTATACTGACTCAAAAAAGTCAAAACATTTTCTTCCTGAGAAATAACTCACAATATTCGAACATCTGGGATTGAGACATTTGTCAAAGAGAAGAACTGCGTTTGCCCAAGGAAGCTTATGAGTAGCAACTTTAACATGAAACCCAACAAAAGGTGTGTAATTGTGGTGGGATTACTGGCCATCATCACAGATGGCAGGGACAGCAGGAAATGTGTCTGCAAGCAAGGTGGCAAAAGCGCTGATCTGTTCATGTAGCTTTTCCTGAAAAGAGAGCTAAGTTGGGCTCTTCCTGCTTCTCATGTGCTCTCAGGGCTTGGGCAGGTGCTCAGATTTTGATGCAGTGATTTAAAATATTACCATTATTATGCATTCGTCTTATTTTCTAGAAGGATTAGCAAAAATTGTGTGTCCTGGTTCCAGCATATTAGAGTTTAAGACTAGTGAAGAAGATGTGACAGAAAACTACTCCACACTTCACAGATCAGTGTTATTCACAGTTTGCTTTACAATTAAGATGTATGCTGTTAAGAGCAGTGCTGAAAGAGCAGTTTATTACTCCTGAGTTCATGAGAAATCTTCTTTGGTCCTATAAAAAGCAACAGTATCATGTTACCAGAAGTGCTGTTGACTCTAACTGTAATAACTTGTTTTCTATATGTAGACATTTCTCGTTTTTAGGACAGTCTTATAACATGCAACCTGTTAAAAAAAATAATTTGCTTCCTATTTATTGTATCCTTCAAAGGCTTCTCTGAAAAACATAGGGACATTTGCTTGCCAGAAGTGTGTCTTTCATTAATTAAGTGTTTCTGAGCTGTACCTTCAACACCAAGCTATGAATTATAACCTGAATAAAAGTGGCTCCAAACTGAACAAAATTGTTAAGAAAAATGCCTGCAGGGATGTAGCAACTGCTGAGGAAAAGATTTAGCTATTGCTGTTCACGGTATTCGCTGCATTGTAACCCAATTCCAAAAGAGAGCAAATGAATAGAATTCAACAAGAGGAAACAATAGGTCATATTAGAACACCATATTAAGACAGTTACAGCAGGGGAATTACCTAAACTAACAATGAATTAGTCATCCATAGGCATTTGCAGCAGAAAAATTCAGTTGCCATGGAAGATGCTGATGGTGTTTAAAAACTAAGGAAGTGAGAGTCTGACAGTGTGGGTGCATCTCCGTTAGAGTTACTGATGGTCAAAAGATACTTCAGGGCTGAAGCAGGCCTGATCTAGCACCTCTTTGTTATTTACAAACCATCCTTTTGTTATCAATGCTATTAAGGCCCATATGACGCAACACGTTTCTTAGACAGACAATGTTAAAGAATTCAGATTTACAGAGCTGAAAAATTATCAGGAGAAAAGTAATGTTGTTAGGAGAAGAAAAACTCGAAAAAGACTTCTCTACATTGATGCTAAAGGCTAGTATTTCAAGGCTGCAACAGTGGTGCTAACCATTAACAAACCAATGCAAAGGAAAGGAATTTGCAGGAAGCCTCTTTTCCATATGTCTGTTGTCTTCATTATTTTTCCACTCAGCAGGATGCTTTTGACTCATTTCCCTGAGTAGGACTAATCATTAAGACAATTAAAGCATGAGACTTTTCCCCCCAAAAATGATACTGGATAGCTTTTGTGCCTTTAGCTGTGGGATTCCAACGTACCAAGTTTGCTCATCTGATAATTGGAAGTTTTTCTTCTTTTGTCTTTTTACCACACACTCGCACACTTGTATTTTCAGTGGAAACACAAGCCATTTTGTTTTATAAGCCCCTGCCAAAAGTAATTAGACCCCTTTCTCTAAGGGCCAGCCATATGGAGCTAGCGCCCACATGATACTGTCAAAGGTGCTCATCTTTGGACGCTCCAGCAAGTTTCACTAAAAAGATCAAGTTGCTCAGCAAAGAGAACTGCCAGTATTAGTAGTTCAGTTTCTTGTCCTCAAACACAAGTGATACCATTCCCCAGGTGCTCCCCAGCACAACAGAAAAACAGAGCAACTGGCTGAGGTGTAGCAAAGCGAGAGAGCTGCTCTGGGGAGGTGAGGGAAGAGATGCTGGGAATGACTAGCCGACAACACTGCAGATCAAGAAGACATTTCAGTACCAAAAGGACACGTTAATTCCTGGACTCTTTGATCTTCACAACTACAGATGGATGTTCCTCCTTGGTACTTGAACTATCCTAACAGCACTACGATGTTTTGTCCAACATAAAGCTAGAAGTCACCCTTGAAGCTGAAAGTAAGTTCAGTAAAAACTGAAAGTAAGTGCAGCCAGAGGCTAGTTCAGAAGTTTTTTCCTGCCACAAAGATTTATGTCAGTATATGTTCCTTACCGTTATGGCCATGCACTTCAGAAAGACAAATGAAAGCAGTACTATTAGTTCCTCTCTTCTGAATGGTAATAACAGACCAGTCCAGGAAAACAGGGGGAAGTTGCAGTGCAGAGAAATGCAATGGCATATGTTGAGTCCCCAACTAGCTGGCTCTAACAGCTGGGCTGCACTGCTGATCAGTGGGTTTTCTTCTTTTCCCAGGTACCTCATGTCTGTTCTCCTGTGTCCTGAAAACTAACATCTCGTTTCAAGTATTTGATGGGCATTTTTTGTCATAGCTTATTTGCTTAGGTTCTCCAGGGTGTTTAAGAATTTGAGTTTCCTGATGTGCATTTTGAAAAATTATCTGACTCTTTTATTAGTTTTTCCTTATGACTCTCCGCATGACTCAAGCCCAAGTACCACTGTCCTTGACCAGGCCCAACTTCAAGGGGTCCATAAACGACCAAAAACCTTGAAAGTTCAAGAGAAAAGGCCAAATGTTTTTATGTTTTTTTCCAGATTTCAGAGTACTGTTTCAGAGTATCAAGCCAATAAACAGCTATTATCTAATTCTACAAAGCCAGACATCCTACTTCATGTTGATTTCTAATACTTTGATCTCAAACTTTCTGTTTCACAGAATGTAGGTAGTAGAGAATGCATGGGTAAGAAAGTAAAACTAATACCATTCACCTTCAAACCAAACCAGATCCTCACCAACATCTCCAGTGTGATCTCTGTGTGAAAATTGCCTGGATACACTTTGGCCATTTTTCTCTCAATTTGAAACTGAACTGCAAAAATTTTAAATAATAAGTAGACTAATGTACCTCTGTATGTGCAACTGTGACTTAAGCTGACACAGACAGCGGCATATTACAAAGGGCCATGATTCAAATTTCATGACAACAATGAAAGCAGTGTGTAAATGCTCCCACCCCAAATTCACTCACAACATAACCTTAGAGCGAACAGTGAATGAAATGCCAATGACAAGTAAACACACACATCTCCATCATCAAAGTAACTTCAAAAAACCAAAGTCCTTGATGAGGACGGTGAAGACCAACTGACTGTCCACTTTCAGGAACAATGAATGCTTCAGCTTAGCAAAGCAAAAGGCCTTTCTGACCTACACTTGAAGAAAGAAATGCAATAAACTACACTAAAGCAGGCACTATCCGCAAAGCAAAAAGAACAAATTGAGATATTTTATTCTTCTTAAGAAAAAAACCAAAACTATAGATCTGTAAGAGAACAACATCCTGGCACAAAATATAAGAAAGGAAACTAGAATACATTTAAGCAAAATGGACCTAAAATCAATTTGATAATTGCAATCTGAAAGAAACAAGAAAACAAAAAATTGCAATATTGACCTTGAGCTACAGATAAACTGTCCTATACAGAGAAACTAAGCTCCCCAAACATCTGCCTACGTAGTACCTATATTATTCTTCTGCATAAATAAAAGCTCTATATCTGTTTCTTCTACTTCTATACCCACATGTCAGTGTTTCAGGAAATGCATCATATTTAATAAAACTGCTATCGTTTGCCTATGTTTTGTCTGTGTTAAATAACATGGGGCAGCTAAACTGTTTTCCGTGCAATCTTCTGCGTAGTTGTCTGTATGTTACATGGATTTTTGTAATTATCTGCTAGCCAGGTTACTAAACATTACATGGCATTCAGAAAAATAAAATACTGCAAACTTTGCAATAAATATTGGAAATAAAAAGTTATTTAAAGCTTCAATGTTTTGCCTTTGAATAAAACATGAAAAAAAAAACTGAAAAGAAATGTGCCTCTACATGGAGGAACATGATCTATTCTGTTAGAGCCAAGCTGAGAAAAACAAAAGTGAAAAGTAGTGGAGATACATCATCATTTTAAAGTTCATCTGCCATTAAACCACTATGGCAGATTAATTTGTTGAAAGAAACTGTAAAGATAGAAAGCTTTAATTAACAGAGACAAAAGGTTGTCACACATGGAAGCGTGGTCAGGAGAGCCTTCTTAGTGTTCAGAGTAATGTGTAAAAGTTATATAGACTAATTTCAAAGGGATTGATGAAATCAATACCATAATACAGCAGTCAATAGTTATGTCGTATTATTAACACAAATGCTGAACTGCTTGAGAGATGCAGAAATAGCAAATGCCTCTGAACAATAGAGGAAGGTTAAAAAAATATAGTCTTTTTATCAGAATCTTTTTTCTTTTATAAATGTCTACTGTGAGTATCTTATAATGTCAGTTTAAGAAACAATGGCAACTCTGAGGTATGGAACAAACGTTTTCTGAACTCCCAGTAACAGCGAAATCAAAATGTGACACCAGATTTTTTTATCTGGGAGGTAGGTCTCATGGGACTTGGCGTTAGGAAAGCATGTGCAGCTGAGACAGCATTAGACCATGAATATAGCTTTCCATACGTATTTAAATCTTGAAGTCACTGGATCTAATCAGAAGCATTAGTGTTCAAAATCACTACTGCAAATCACCACCAGGAGCAAAAGTATCGATTCTGCCTGCACCTCCAAAGAGATTATTCATCATTCCATGTCTGGACAACATTTTCAGAAGCAAGTACAAAATTAGCCTCCTAGAACAAGGATTATACGTGAAAAGAGGTCAGAATTGAAAATGAAAAGCATGGCCATTTACAGTTAAAATCTGAAGAAGGTTTAAATTTAATTTGCATTTGTAAATGGACTACTTCTATTCCCTTGGCTCCCTTGCTATTCATCTTCTGAAGATGTTTCTGAATACAAACCTAACTGAATGTTTCTCTTGACCTTCATAACTCGTCAATAAAGTAAGACACTTTCACAGACACAGCAGAACATCCCGTCCTGCCAAAGAAAATCCCAAGTAAATTAAAGGATTGAAAATCTGGCTCCAAGCCAAAGACAAAACCCTCATTTACCAAAATTGGACAAAAACTCACTCCATCTGAACAGAGATTATTCAATTGCACAGCATCCATCAAGTCACTGCATGCTTTTTCTACATAGTGTTAAATGTGTTAAGATACATACCCTTTGGGGTTTTATGTGGTTTCTGGTGTTATTGAAGGTATATATACAGTTGCTGAGAAGTGGGGAGGAAGTGGTTTGTGTCTCCTACAAGGTCCTCCATGACACAGTAAGTCTTGCTGAAGAAGAGACAGTGTCACAAGTCCAGTAGCAGCTACTCACCAGAAACCTATGTGAATCATACAATGCATTGTAGCAATTAATAACCCGAAAGTCAAGATGCTCATAACTTTATGGTGCACTGCCAGTGGACCTGCAGCCCATTCCCGATTTTCCTTCCTTTAGCAAAAAACAGGTAAATTTTCAAAGACACCAAAGAACCACTCACACTAATTCTCCTACAACCTCCTAACATGAAACTGGACAAACTAAAAAGATTCAAATGTACAGATATCCACACCCATTCAGCAGTTTTGAAGTTCCCAGCAAAAATGTTTGGAAAAGCCACCTGGAATAGCTACTATTTTCTTCTATGTTGTGTGTTTAGGATGTATCTTTGTTCTCAGATGTTGATACTTAGAGTACACACACATACTGAAACTTTCAGCTATGCAATTTACAAGATGTCAAGGGAGAAATTTTATTTCCGAATATTCACTGAAGTATCCCAAAATGCCAAACCACTTTGCAATGCAATTTAGGCTGGACGACAACAATAGCTTCTGGGGCTGTTCTTGTGTCAGTGAAAGTCAATGCAAGTTTTGCCACTGACTTCAGTACAGAAACACACTCTAATGTAAATCAGAATTTTGGATACTTCCAAAAACCTATCAGATAACCAATTTTGTCCAATATGTATGGGATCGACTTGCTAATTGTGTTTTAGGTTTCAGACACAACACAATCAATGCACCTAATAGAAAATATCAGTTAAAACCTCCCTAACCACATATAGGGCTCAGCAAAACGCTTTGGTAAGAAGCAAAAGAAAGGGCAGGAGTTCTCTCTGATTAAGTTTAAACATGTGCAACCTGCAGGGGACCACTGGCAACAACCAGCTGTCATAAATAAACAAATGACCACTGCTCATAAACTTCTGCTCTTGGCCAGTGATGCACGGAGACCGGATCCTGCTGAAGTTCCCCAAGGGCTCTGCCTCGCTGCTGGCTGAAGCAGCTGTGGCAAAGCTTTTGATTTCAGCACTGCAGATCAAACAACAGGCTCTGCGGTGTTAATCTCCACCATCTCCAGGAAAGCATTTGTTGAAAACTAGCAATAATGTGATACCACTATCATTCTCCCACCACTAACAGAAATGAAAACTCATCAGCACATCATCAAACAATGCCCCTTCAACAGCACAATCTTTCTCTACACAGCTCGCTCTCCCCCAACTCAAAAACACTAGCAAAAGGTGGCAGTAATGCAGAAAGAGGCCCAAAGAGGCCAGCAGAAATTGCCAATGCTTCACTTTCATACACGAAGTGGAAGAACCCACCTACCTCTAGGATGAAGGGAGCAATATGTGCCAGTAAGATATCCTGCAGGAACCATGAGGTTTATTTTATACCAATCATTTGTTCCCAGAATATGCAGTATTGGATTCTTAGGCACCAATGCTTGATAGCAGCTGGTCATAAAACTCTGTACTTCAAAATAATTAACGAAAAAAATAACTATAAACATAAATGCTGTTTTTAAAAAACAATACTGAAAAACTCTAACTGCCAGCTGATTCTATGAAAATGTGTTTGATGGCAGATGATGTTCACTGATGTGAATCAAAATGTATTTGCTGTGTGGGGTTGGTATGTTTCCCATGGTTATACATGTTCCAATATAGGAGGAGTACAGTAGAATTAACTGTTTTCCATCAGCCTCATACAGTGAACTGGCAAACATGAAAGCTGAGAAGAAAGAAGAATGCAGTCTCCATGTATGTGGCCTGCCCTCACAAGAAATACTGAATGTTTTGGACAGCTGTAACAAAACCTAATTTGAGTTCCTATTCACCTGTTATGAATCAGATTCCCTCCCTCTGCTCAGCTCCCAAATGCTCTGTCACACAAAGAAACTGGGAACATGTACATACAGATAACCACTAAAAAACTGACAACTGTTTTAGTCAGAAAGCAGGTGGATTATAAATTAATTTTGACTGGTGCCGTAAATGACTTGCTAGCATGACAAGAAAAAGATGCAGCACTATGTAGAGATTGTGGCTTTTTAAATGTTCCTTTTTAAACCTATGTGCTTAAAAAAATCAATATTAGGGAAATATTTGCAGAATGTTATAGAAAATATACAGACTAATTTACACTGATGATTTCAGGTTTTGACTTCGCCAGGAATTTAGCTTGGCTAAATGCTTGAGAGGCATAGTGTATGCAGAAAAGCAGACATGTCTTTGTCAGAGTTTGACATTTTCGGATGTTCCTCACGCGTCCCTGAAGTGGCTGCTTCTTCCCTGAAAGTGAGAAAATCCCTTTGAAACACAGAGGTACCATAGCATGCCGCAAATACAATACTTCCCAAATTCCTTCTGACTCACCTGCTGATGATCTCCTGCATAAACACACATGATGTGGGGCTGACAATTTGTACAGTTTCAACTTTCCCTTTTATTTCCCCAGAGCATGCATACATTTTTCAAGACAGCATGTGAAAGTTTTTCTGAGTCATAAATCACTACTCAGAGACCTTAGCTTGGATGCAATTTGTGGTATCAGTTGCTACCTTTTCTCAATAGCTATAGGACCATCACATACGGAGTTAGCTAGAAAGCAGCAGGTTTTCTGTCTATCCTCCAGAACAAACTCATATATTTAGCTAACAGTCTCATTTTGAATCTAAAACTTTGTTAGATCAGAATAGACTTTACAATAGTTGAACATTTATAGTTTTTGTTAAAACACGGTGCAAGCATGGTTATAATGTTCATTAGTGAGCTTATGCATAAAGTGCTAGATTAAGCACAGAGCTTCAGGGAAAATTCTGGAGACTATTTGGCTATACAGCAACAGATTTTTCTTCCACAGTGTGTGCTATCCATTGATAACCTGATATACAAGTTTACTGAACTATTTTAAGAATGAAAGTGCTGGTGTGCATGACTCACATTTTATTAAGGTAATGACCATGATGCATTCTATTTAGATACGCATCTCAATGCTGAAGATGATCTTGGCATGACAGCAGCAATATACCTATGCTATTCCAGAGCATTACACAATCATAGAACAGATATCTATTTGTGGACAAAAGAAACGTTTGTAATCAAACAAATAATTACAACTGCTACCAGAATGCAATCAAAACATTACTTATAAGCACTAGAGTGCACCCCTTATGCAAATTATAGATACATATATAAAGGAGGTGAATGGCTTCCAGGTTGTCTGAAAATAATTATTTAACCTGTGTTTCTTGATTTTCTTTCCCCTGCAAAGACTTAAATCATCCCATTTCATATTCAGATGCATTACAAATTGCATCTTGCAAAACAGATATTCTGATGTGATCAATCACCAATACTATTTTGGAAGAAAGCTATCCATACTCGCAATTGTTGTGGCTGCTGGCAATGCGCATGGAAGCACCTGGGCAGTGAGACTAGCACATGAGGAAAACAGTTCTGCTCACCATCCTCACATGAGTCATCCCAGTCAAAACATTGAATATAGAAGTGTGTGTGTGCATGAGAATGGAGGGTCATGCAACCTTGTTATTTTTAGCTTGTAAATTGAAACAGTAGTAAATTAAACTGGGGAGGAGGGGGGAAGTTGCACCGGCCTATCGAGACATGGTGCCTGTCACAGCATAGGCTCTAGAGGCACCAGAGGGAATATCAAAACTCCCATCCGCTTCAATAGCACAGGGCTGGACCCCAGAAAAGCAGGATAGGTGGGCGCTGCACTTTGAAGGAGCCCTTTAGCACCTCAGAAATTTGGCTGTTAGGATGAGTCTCTCTGTCTTGAAAAAGAATGACTAATGGGCAGACTGGGAAGGCTGCAAAATCCAGCCTGCAGAAGCCAGGTAAGGCACATTACCCTCTGACTTGGCAGACAGAGCTAGTGATGGGCAGCTAAATCCCTGCAAGCAAAAGGAAAAAAGAGAAAACCCCCACAATTCAAGGAGCTGTTGAGGCAGAAACACACATGAAATCCCAAAAGGGTCACCCAGGCAGGGTGTTTGATCAGGATCAGGGTCCAGACCTTCAGCAGTGTGCTTATCCCAACAAGAAGTACTATCCAAGAAATACAAAGAAATAATTTCAGATGTTCCGAACTGGCGTGGATTGCTTTCAAGTTACAAAACCAAAACCCTCCTGTAAACATGGAAAATAACAGAGTATTCTGAAGAGATATCAGTCATGCCTCCACACTGCATATGCCTGCTTTACATATTTAGATTTCATATAAATATATACATTGAACATATACAAATACATAAAATCTGTTCCTGCCTATATCATGCTCTAAACATAGGATTTATACAGCTTTAAATATGTATATATGAGAATGAAAGAGAAATACATTCAGCCTATACAGCTTCAATTCAACTACGCATGCAGAGTACGGGAACTCTAAATAATTATTTCCACAGTGGCATATCTTTTCTTTTAAAGAGATACATTAATCAATCTTAGCTAGCCTCAAACTGATGTTTAAAGATAAAACCATTTAAAATGAACTATTGATGGAGTTTATTTTCAGTAGTGCTGGGAAAAGCTACAAACCATAAGCATGAGAGTCAAGTATTTAAAGGAGGTTTCAAGTTTGCTCCATCCCCTGAATTTCAGCGCAGTTGTGAAAGCGACAGTGGAGTCATGTCACTATTCAAAGAGTGAGACAAAAACATGTTTGAAGTTTAGAATGAACTTTTTTATTCCTTCCCTATCCACTTGATTAGAAACATCTGTATGTCAGGGAGAAACGTGACTCTTAGACAGAGCTGCTAACCAAACCAAAGTGAGTTAGCACACAATTCCAGAGGCTGGATCACTACAGAGGAGGCCTGTAACATCTCCCAGAACTGCCTGTGTGCAAGCTACTGAATAAAGACAAAAATAGACTCCTTGGTGCAGGCACACAGCAAGTCAACTATTTTTAACTCAGGTCTTCAAATGCATTTTTAAGTTGCTTACATTTAGAAGCAATCCCTTAAGCATCTACAGGCAGTTTGACTTGATGAATAGGCATGAAAAATACATTTCACATGTTCTGCATATCATATGCATATTATATAAAAATAAAGTTTAATTTCTCAATAGATTAAATGCATTTTAGGCACCCTGGTGAGTCCATTTAAACAAATTTTCTTTAGTACAAACATATTTCTGAAAAACAAATTTGTGCCTACATAAATACAATTAAGCTGTTACTAATCTTACGATACTGCTCTGTGGCAATCTCAAGAAATGAAAAAGTGCCTGCCTGCTAAAGTGCCTGCCTGTGGTCAACACACACACCCTTGGCTTGCCAACTGGTCATACCTTCCTGTGTAAGGAAACAGCCATCTATAAAACTGGCATCCATGACTGCAAAGCTGGCCCACTCAAATACACTGGATACTTAACTTCTGCCTATTATATCTGCTGCTTGAAGACAGTAAAACACATTGCAAGAGACAATGGGGTACTTCTAATAAGAACATCTGGGATGCACAGCAAGGATGACTGAACAAGTATACAGCTATTCCTTATGTCAGGGCCCACTTGTGCCAGCTGTGGGCCAGCGCTCTCCTGGCCCTTTTGCAGTTGCAGCGTGGGAAGCATTTTACAGCCCCGCAGAATTTATGGGAGGACACAGGGGTCCGGCATGAGCAATAAGTAACCTTACATTGAATGCCCTACTTTGTCTTCTACACAGAGCTGAGGAAAGCCAGCTGAATGCCAAAAGATGATCTCTGCTGAGGCTTTGTCTCCCGATCAATCTGCTTCCATTGGTTTCTACATAGATATTGTATATTTCTTCTCATTAGTCACATGAGCGGTTCAGCATGGAAGCCCCTAGGATTATTTGCATGATTAATCATGCCAGAAGAACACCTACAAACTTAAACCTTCATGAATGACAGCTCTGCCTTCAAAACAGTGGAGAAAATTTATGTCCACAGTGAGGTCTGTTTAAAGCCAGCAGAAGCACTTGCACGAGCAGAGAAAATAGGGAAGGAAAAGTTATGAATGTGAGGCAGCTCATGATTTTCTTGAATTGCTCTTTTTTCCTCTCCCACAGTCTCAAGAGAAGCAGTCTCAAGAGAAGCAACCAACACCTCAGTGGGCACAGGAGCAACATTTTGTTCAAAATAAACTCAAGCAAAATGACCTATTCTCATCTCAGAAACGAATTTATAAGTTGGTCTAGTAGCATTAATCAGAAAAGCAGAGGCGGAACTCAACAAGCATGAGATATGACTTACAAGCTGTGACACACCAGCAAGTGAAATACGCTGAAGGAGTTTGGGTAGGCATCAAAGGGAGTGTAGATTTTACTAGCTGGGACTCCCCCAAGCCCAAGATTTTCACAGGGTCCCATTTAGACAGGCCTGAATGCCTGTGCCAGCTTTCATTCTGTAGTCAAAACATTCACATTTAGAAAGACACTTTGCCAGCTTCTGTGCAGCTGAGGAATCGTCCTTGCCCATGGCTAACCTGTCTGATTATAAATAGCCTCATGATCACACAGTTTAACTCCTCTCAGCCTTTGTCTGGTAGCCAGTGGTAAACAGTACAGATTACCTTTCAAACATGTGGATTCCTTTCAACTTACAAAAAACCCCAAAAATAAACAACAAGAAAACCCCATCCAAAACCAAGTGCAATACATTTAAAGCAAAATGCTTACACAGTTCAGTTCCCACTAAGTCCCAGTGAGTATCTAGGAGATAAGACCTGTGGATAACCAAATGCAAAAGCATGGCTTCCTCACACCTACACACACACAGAGCAGCTCAGAGAAATGATTTTTTTTGAGATTCAAAGGTGAACGCAATACCAAAAATGCAACAGTGCAGTTCATTATTTGCGCAAATGAAGAACATTTGTTATAAGAAATGTTGCAGAATAACAAAGGAGGAGAATGTTTAGCTGCTGCAGGAAAGAAAAGCTGAGCATCGGCTGCAAGAAGGAAAGGCTTGAAAAGAAGTGTATAGCTACTACTTCTCTTACATTCAGAGAAGTTTCCACTATAAGAAATGGATTTACTCCCAGGAGTAAGGACGTATTGTTCCCTAACAAACAGCGTTAGTCATGATGTAACTCGAGACTAAGAAAATGTAAGAATATAGCAGCTAGGCTTCAGATGACCTCAAATTCATTTAAGATAACGCACAGCAAAACCAGAGTCTATGTTTTTGTTTACAAAACTGCAGGGTGCCACAGAGCTACTTTATCTTGTCTGTTGCAAGCAGATGTTGAGCAGATACTGCCTAGAAATGCAAACTGAAAACCCCAGCCAGTTCTGGACGGCTACCCCGAGCTGTGTTTTTGTTACCCTATGTTCTAGCCAATTACTCATGGTCTCATCTGCCAGCCGCTTTCTACGATGACCAGATGAGAAACCCTGCAAGGCTCGGCCAGATACCTTCATCCCGACCCCAGCGACCATCCTGATACAGCATCGGTGCTACACTGCAAGGCAGGAGCCAGTGAAGAAAACCCTCCTTCCCTGCGCGCCTCTCCGCGCTGTCCGGCGTGCCTTCAGACCCGCCGCGGAGCAGCCGCGCCCGCCGCCGCCGCGCTCAGCACCGCGGAGAGCGCCCCGCGGGAACCGGACGGG
Organism: Anarhynchus alexandrinus; assembly: GCA_008711295.1. Lineage (NCBI taxonomy): Eukaryota > Metazoa > Chordata > Aves > Charadriiformes > Charadriidae > Anarhynchus > Anarhynchus alexandrinus. The sequence goes on from VUYV01000134.1 coordinate 913,148, forward strand.
CGGCGGCTTCCGCGGGGCGCCCGGCGGGGACCCT
>VUYV01000134.1:914031-1093207 GCA_008711295.1 Anarhynchus alexandrinus
CCCCTGCGCACCGCGCCGCCCCCGCACCCGCCCGCCCGGGCCGCCCAGCGATGGGCCCCCGGCGGCCGGGGCTCTCCACGGGCCGGCAGCTTCCCTGGCCCCCAGCCCACCGGGGCGGTAAACAGGGATCTCGTCCCTCCATCAGCGATTCTGCTTCTTTCCCCCGCGTTCTCCCTCGTCTGTTGTCTGCCACACATGTCGGGTGCTTCTTTTGTAAATCAAAGCGGATAGTGTTGCCTATGGGTGGTTTGCAATAACCGGAGGCACTTCACACGCTTCCTAACAAGTTCCTCACTGAGAAAACCCCCCCGAGTCTGCACTGTGCTTGATGGGGGCATAGGCTTGAGCAAGGGTCTCATACCCCCAATTACTTCTACATGAAGCAAACACAGGGCAAGAACTCCAGTCCCTGAATAGCTCTTAGTGTAAGGGAACACAGTGGGCAAGCAACAGTAAAAGCACAGACAGCAAGATTCAGTATTGGAAGAGCTTGCTGAAGAACCCAGATTTCTCACTTTTAGATGAAACCCCCATCTACTGGTTCATAGATTCCTCCCTACAACACAGGTGGGCCAACCTGACACTTTACTTGGTTTCTCTGGGTCATGTCCGGCAAGTTGGGAAAATGTCCAAGAGTGGAAAACCTACAGCCTCTCTGGGTCCCCTGGCCTAGGCACTGAGCACCCTCCCAGGTAAGAAAGGTATCTTCCAATCTCCTGTAAGTGCCCTATATTGCAATGAGCATCTTCTGCCTTAGGTGCAACTCTCAGAAGAGTCTCTCTGTCTCAGTGCCCTGCCATGAAGGAGCTGATGACAGCCAGAAGAGCTCCCTTTCACAACCTTGTTCCCAAGCTGACCAAAAACACTTCTTGCTGCGCCTCCTGCTATGTGCCATGCTTCAGCCCCCTCTGCATCCCAGTAGTCTCCACTGGACTTACTCCATGGAGTTTGTCTTAAGGTGACCTGGGGAGCTCAAACTGAACCTAGCATTTGCCGATACTGAACTACAGGAGGTTCTCATCAGCCCATTTCTCTGGCTTGTCAAGGTCCCTCTGAAAAGCAGCCCTCTTCTCCAGTGTATCCGCTCTGTCTGGAAGCAAACTTGCCCAGAACACACTCTGTCCCATCCTCCAGGTCATTAGTAAAGACATTACACAGTCTTGGCCTCAGTATCAGTATTTCAGAGGGACACCACTAGTAACCAGCCACAAGCTAGATTTTGCATTGCTGATTAAAACACTTTGAACCCCAAGCTTTAGCCAATTTTCCATGCATCTTCTAGTCCATTTACCCAGTGCGTATCTTTCCCATATCCCAATCTACTTGCCAGCTTTTGTGGTATGTAAAGGCAAATCTAAAAACTACAGTGCATGTGGACAGCTTCGACCTGTGGCACGCTATAATGAGGTATATGGGTATCTGAATTCGGAGTACAAGAAGTAATGTCCTGCCTCTTCACCACTACATGCACTTCAGCATCAGGCTCCTGAATGAGCCCTTAGCAATGAATAAGAAGGGAAAAAACAAAGAATAATTTTCAAAAATTTTTGCAGAGAATACTGATTACTTCAATGCATCCCTAATTTGAGCAGAGCCTAACAAAGAGGTCTGATTTGCACTGAAATCTGTAACTGGAGCTCAGATATTTCTAGACAGCACAGCTTGCAGATAATTTTTGGCTTTCTGAAAAATGACGCCTTGAAAACTTCCTTTTGTGTCATGTAGTCTCTCCCCTAGCAAGCAGGCCACCTGAACTGATTACAGGTCAATGACCTAAATCCACCGTTGCTATGTGATTTGACTCCTTGGTTTTAATACACAGTCTGGTGAAGGTTCCCATGTCTCACTCTCTCATTTTAATAATGGAATTAGAGTTTATTATTTAAAATATTGAACAGCCTACCAGGAAGTTATCCCTTCGTATAGGAAAATGCTCCTATATCTTTTTTTTTTTTCATATGTATCTGCATTGTAAAAATAAATGAAAAACAATTTCTGTCCTTAATGCCAGCCTGGGTTTACTAATTCAATTCAGAGTATCACTAAGCTTGTGTTACAGTCACCATCTAAGTAATTACTATTCTGGGGAAAAGTGTCAGTTTAGGGAAGCATTTCAGTACATGTTTATGGTTAAACATGTGCTTAAACCTACAGCTATTTAACAAAGCACTACAGCCTGTACTGGAGCATGTGCTTAGACACCTTGCTGACTCAGGGCTCTAGTTTGGAGTGAAAAAAACAAACGTACATTTGATCTTGCAGGTATAGTTAAAAAAGGCACCCAGAAAAAATGACAAAAAATAGTTCTATTCGTAGCATGATTACAAAGCTACTTACAGTGAGTTCAGTGCCCCCAGCGCATCTGTGTAGTAAGCAGTATGAATCATATAAGTGGATATTCCTGTGGCTTTTACGAAATCTCCACATAGCTTCATGCAGATGACAAAATCAAAGCAAATGCTCAGTACAACTTCCAAGGCTTCAGTACATGTACCTTTCACTCTCTGGTTGACAAGGAAGCCACAGCTTTTGTGTCAGCTCTAGTGGTACAACTCAGCAAACCATGCGCTTGATTAGCAATGGTAGGCAGATAACAAGAAACAGGTCCTGACAAAGCCTCTTGCATCTCAAGGGTTTTATGAACAGTTGTCAAGACTTCTGTATCATTAAGTAGCTCTACTCTTATATGCTCAGAACAAGTCTGAAACTGCAATCCCTGTGTGACTCATGTAAGTGAGCGCTGACAACATGGATCAGACAAACTCCAGACAAACACATGCATCAAAATACTGTCATACTTCCGTTTCCAAATGGTCTGCTGCGGAGAGTAATATCTGTGTTTCACAAGTAGCTCTTTGTAATTCATGTCAGCCATCACCAAAGGGTGCCCAGTGCCCCCTCACAACAAGCTGTGTCAACACGTGCAGATTGCAGGACTTTCATTCCTTCTGCCCTTTTGTAGGATCTAGGGACAACACACATAGCAGCAATACCGAAAGAGCAGAAGTTGAGCAGGTGCTGAATCTCCCTCCCTGTGAACCTGTGCTTGGTGGCAGCAGCTCTGAATGGGCTGCAGTAGCAGCAGCAGTGGGAATTTTCACCATGCTATATCCTGACTCAGAGGAGCTGCCTGGCCCTTGTGCAGAGCTGCTTTCTGCGTAAGGGGAAAATATGCTGATTCTTACAGATGCTCAGTGTCTGGAAAAACTGAACGACCTCCCCATTCAGCATCCTTCAGGCTGAAACTTTTCTATCCCCACATTAGCAGACCTAGAAAAGACCTAAGTCCCTACAGTCTGAGTTATTTGACTCTTTTAGTAACTACTGTGTACTTGCTGCCATCTTCATCATCTTATTTGGCTCTCTTGGGATGTTTTAATTTGATGGTATTCAGGAGGAGGAATACTTCACACTTACAAAAAAAAAAAGCTGAAGCCTAGTTTCAACAATGTATGATTAATGGCAGGCAGCATTGGGAGCTGAAATATCTCTGGCACAAAACTCTGGGTTTTTTTTCCAGCTACTTTCATGAAAGTGAAGCAGCCACATCAGTTATCAATTACAACAAATGTTAAAAGCAGCACAAAGGCAGGGACTTCTTTAGGTTATAGGACAGAGTGGCCAGGGTCCCTGTGCAGCACACATATGCCATGCTTGCTTTGTTTTAGGTGAGAACACAAAAGTAAACATTGTAGTTTATGCATGTAGGAAAAAGCACTGGTGGGAGCAAAAAAAGGCCAAGTGAAAAAAGGAGAAGAATCTGGTTTTCCCTAAGGAAAAAAGAGTATTCACACAATGTCACACCAAACCCTGGTGCTACAGAGTGAAGAAGCAAGAAACACGTGAATTCTGCTTTTTGAACTCCTCCTGCAGCAGAATGTCACTAGCAGAGATGGCCTTGCTACAGCAAGGAATACCTGGGGGAAGGCTGAAGACCAGCCTTGAATGGAGGGACTTTGAATTGCTTTTGTTCATTTTTCAGCACATTTTCTAATAGGAGATTCTGAACCAAGTGTTCTGTAGAAACACAGAAGTGATAAGGAGTGGTCCCTTGTAAGCCCAGGCAGCCATGTCAAGATAATCTTTGTTAATAATCATTCTGAGCTCCATTTTAACAGAAACTTTGGGGCTTTTGGCCAAAATACTTCCTTTCAAAAGCTATCCCAGAATCTTATTTCTCTACCAGTAAGGGATTCTTCTAACTTCCAGCCTAAATACATACTTAGCACAAGAACAACAATTATAACCTGGCTGATAACCTGGCTGATAACCTGGCCTTAATTGAAATAACTCTGTTCTCCCCTGTTCCAGCTCCTCAGTGCTTATGAGCAATTCAGCATTGCCTCCAAGTCTTCATCCTCATGGGGCAAAAAAAGACAATATATTTCAACCTCCTCTTCTAACAAGGACAATTCCTCCTTTCTGATAATTGCTCTACCAGCTTTTCCCACCTTGATCCAGTAACAGTTTGGTGGGTTTTGGGACACACACCGTTCCAATCCCAATGGCTGGTGGCTGAGACCCCCCTCTACCCCAGTCACTGGCACTGAGACCCCACTTGATTTGGTGGTTGATACCATAGGCCCGGGGCACCCACACCCCCAGTCTGACTCCAGTTGCTGGCATGAAATCCACCACACCGGTCCCCCCAGTAGCTGGTACTTAGTCCTTGCAGCATCCATGCACAGAGGATAGAGAGTGAGACTATGCAGTTAGTTAAGGAAAGATTTAATAAGAAGGTAGGACAGACTGCAGTGATCGGGTGCTAGGCTCAGTCAAACTAACGTACTGACCAGTCTTGGCTTACACGCAACTGACTTCTTTTAAATTCATAGAATCATAGAATTGTTTTGGTTGGAAGAGACCTTTAAGATCATCAAGTCCAACCGTTTACCTAGCACTGCCAAGTTACCAGTAAGCCATGTCCCCTGAGCACTACATCTACATGTATTTAAATACCTCCAGGGATGGTGACTCAATCACTTCCCTGGGCAGCCTGTTCCAGTGCTTGATAGCCCTTTCAGTGAAGAAAGTTTTCCTAATATCCAATCTAAACCTCCCCTGGCGCAACATGAAGCCATTTCCTCTTGTCCTATCACTTGTTACTAGGTAACTAGTAACTAGTTACTAGGTAATCAGTTCACAGCTTCTAATTCCAGACCTCTTACATCCTTCCAAGACCTTGTGCCTCCTTCTTTCTTAGTCTTTAACAAAGATAAGATAATTTAAAACCAGAGAGAAATTGAGGTATCATGGGAGGTGTTGCCCAGTTGGACAGCAAGATTAGAAGGGAAGCAAGCATGGGAAAGGCCTCAGGACTGCAGCTCCCTGCTGATCCAGCCTGAAAAAAATTAAATTTGGGATTAGGGAAATGCCCATTTCCATGACAGTTGTCAAAATAGCTCAACATTTATACACACACACACACTTTGTCACAATTTTGCCTTTTTTTTTTATCCTGATCCAGAAAAGAAATTTAAATTTTTACCCATGATTATAGTTTAAGTTTTCCAAACAGCTCTAGTTACTTTATTACAAGGAGTAACTAGACCTTTTCATTTTTCATTACATCTTTGGGACTAGTAATGACACAAAAAAGGGAGAGACAGAGACAAAGAGTTAGAAGATAAATAATATCCCTACAGAATAAAAATTTAACCAAGAGTTTGTCTGAATCATCATCTTAACAGCAGCTCACAAAGTGTTTTTGTTGTAGTCCGTATTCTTGCTTTTGAAGGATAATTTTGAGTGGAGAATTAATTTGAAATGTTCACTGGAGTTTTTTTCAAAACGTTAATTTCCTGCAATACCTTCTAAGAAAAACACCCAGTAGGCTGGGCTTCATTAGAACTATTTCCAGAAGCACCATGTAACAAAGATATTTGCAGGAACTTATAATTTCTTTTGACGCCATTGTGAAACACAGTAGAGCAGTAACAGGTATAAAATAAATTATGTGTGCACAGAACAGAACAGCAATTGTAAACTTCTTCAACAGGCTACATACACCTGCTTCGAAATCACCAACAAGCATTTTGGTTTAGGTTTTTTTTCTTGGGATTACATACATTAGCTTTGCCAGAGGCAAAGTTGAAATTATAATTTTCATTGGTCGCATGTGATATATGCAGAGTGATGCTGCTGTTTGCCGCAGTTAGTCTGACTTAATATGAGCTTTATGATGACAGCATAGGTGCTTATGAATGTGGCATTAGAAGATACAAGAAGACCCAGTAGAAATGCAGGTGGCCTCTTATCTCCCTCTGCTGGCTCGATTGCTAACCATTAGTCAACCGCTGCCTCTGAGCTGGCAGAGCCAGCCTGTCCAGCCAACCCCACTTTGTATATTCACAAATATTAAGAGTTTAACCCCAATGGTAAGTTTGCCTCGGGTGTCTTCGAAAGTGTTGGTATTTGAGGGTTTTGACTGCTTGGAGCTGCATGTCTCAGGTGAGGTCCCTTGCAGTGTTCTCACCCCTGTGTATTTCCATGTCCCCTCTAGAAACCATCCATGGGACAAAAATACGGTGAGTGTCCAGCTCAAAAATTGTCCATTTGCGGAGCGTAGCCCAAGGATTATTCCTTACCTTGGCAAAGACACCTTATTTGCTTTGTCCAAGATGTAAGGGTTGTTAGTCTAGCAGGTTACAGAAGAAAATGCAACACCAAGAAACATTTCTCCTTCGCATATTAATTGTGTTTCCCATAGCAGACAGAGAAATGTGATTTTCAAGTGTAATATTTTATGCTACTGACAGGAACAACCTGATAGTATTTTTATTTTTGCAACAGAGAAAGAGACATATGCTCTGTGTTGATAGCTGCTGCAAAACAAATGCTCAGTGGTGAGGATCTAAACTTATCTCCACCTTTCCTGTACACTGATATGTCTGTAAGAATATTGTGTCATAGATATGCAGTTTCCAAAGTATCTGTTCTGGTTTTGAAGTCTCACAGCAGTTTGGATCTGTGCATCACTTTGCAAAGGGGTTGATCTGGAACAGGCAAACATGGAAACTCCTGTTCATTTCAAGTCTGAGTCTGAATGTGAAACCAGGGGTAAAGCACAATCTTCCAAAGGTGGGCCTCAGGGTGCAGCATATATTGTAACGACACTAAAATTAAAAAAAATGCTTTTCTCATTAATTTTGCTAGAGACAGAAGTCTATGCATCTCACCAAACAATGAACACGAGACTGCAAAAAGACCCTCCATCTCAATTTGTGACAACGGTAAATGTTTTCTTCTCCCTGTGCAACTGACTTCAGCTAGACCTGATCCCCTTGTTCATTTCCCTGTGGAAAGAGGAGAAGAGTGGTTTCACACCTTTAACCCATACCCAGGAGCTGCTCATATATTATATGTTGTTAGTGATGAATTGAACTTAGACAAGGTGGATGACTCCTTCAAACAAACCCAAATCTTTGGAGGCTCCCAAGCTTACTGTTTTGATTTCTCATTGAGCATCTTCAGCAAGAGGAGAGGCAGAAAGGACAAGACTCTTCTAAGAAAAAAGAGGCATTTTCTACCAGTTTCAGCAACAGCAGACAAATTTCCTGTGACTAGGCAACAGAGAAATGAGGAAAGAAACACACTTAATCTGGGTTATTAGTAAACTGAGGGAGCAACAGGAAAGAGCAACCTGCCATGCTTATTCCTATGTTGGCTATAAAACAGTTATAGGAACTGAAAACTGGATCTTTTTGCCTGCATCTGGTACGTAAGTGTTACCATTTGGAGAAAATCTGTCCTATTTACTTGTGTTTAGACCAGCTTATACAAGGTAATTTTTAAAAGCTTGTTAGTGTTGAGTTTTTTTTCCTAAAACCTTCTTGGCAATTAAACTCTATGTAGCTTTCTACACATCAGGATTTGGATTCACTGCCTGCCAGCATGCACATTTGACGACAAGGTGGTTTCCCTCTAACTGCCTTCAAGCAGAGAAACGCACCCATGCACTTAGCCTTTATGTTGTTGTAATATCACTCACTTTTTTCATGCATAAAGAGCCTAAATTTAAATAAAAGTGCAAGTACCTGAGAAACAAGTAAGAACTGATTTTAAGTTACATTAAAATCCCTCGCTGCAGGCCAGATGTAGAAATATTCTTGTGTAAATGAGAATCAGGCACATACTTTGAATGTGAAACAGCATTGGTTTATAATGGGGCTGAGACTGCTTTATACAACAGGAGACAAATTCACAGCTGGGCAAGGTTCTTGCATGCATCAGCAAAGACTTGCATCAGGCCCCTAAGGACGTCAGTGGGACTGAGTTAGAGCTGTGTGCTCATGTGGTTCTATGCAGAGCTCTGAATCTTGTACGATTATTGAGAAAACTATTATATTATTGAAAAAATGTATTATACACCAGTCAAAGATCTGTGTCCTATGTTCACAGAGCATACGACTCCTTAGATGCTCAGCTAAAAAATGTTTAGTCTCAGCTAATTCCATTGCTTGACTTACACAAGAAGATTCTTAAGAGAAATAGCACAATGCTTGTTTTCCCAGACTGAATGACCTGTTTTTGAGTACAGGCCTAGAGGTATGAACTTCCACGTGCTGCTTCCAATCCTTGTCCTTGTCCTTGTCCTCTGTTGGAAGATGGGTGCAATAATAACAGTAAGAGAACCATAGCTCCTTTATCAGCCTGCTACATGAATCAGCTATTTAATACCTGAAAAGCACTTTTAGCCATAATAAAGTACAAAGGATCCCGATTTGTATGTGTTCCTCTTATTCCATAAGTAAGAAGACTAAGTGTCCTTCTCAAAACAGGACAAGAATGCATGTTTAAGGACAAAAAACAGTAATGCAGGCTGATCAGCCTACCAGTATGGAAAAGTGGGGCATGATCAAAATTTAACTGTGTTTGTACTATATCATGAAATTATACATAAGTTTATATACCTTTTTTTTTTTTTTTTTTAATAAATGCTTTGGTTTAGAGACCTTCTGAAAGGGGANCTAACTAAAGGGCTAGACAGTAGCAAAATTGAAGTGTCTGTTAATGGAAGTCCACGAGTAGGAAATCAGTTGAAATGTTGCGCTTCTCTAGCACCGAAGGTTCAAAGCCAGACACTCCTGCAACAAGATAGCTCATGCTACTGATGAAGTGAGAAAAGAGGCAAAGACAGGACATGGGATGAGCAGGTGAATACTGCTGCTTTTTTTTTTTTTTTTGCCTTTTTTTTTTTCCCAAATGAGAAAGATGTGTGAAGAAGTGACAACTTTTAGAGAAAGGTGAGATGAGTAGGTAGGGAAGCATGTATTTCCATGCTTTTAAAGAACTGTTCTTTTACAGTAGCTAGAGAAAGGAAAACTGTGCTAGGCTATAAAACTCCCTTGGCAACATGCCTGCAAACCAGTGCGTTTTTTTCTGATCACGTCAGTTTGTACCACACACTGGACTTAGAGCTCTACCACACTGAGGATCCAACCCACAGCTATGATGCACCAACCAGCAATCTCCATCAGCTGAAGATTACCCATGCTGCATGCTCTGAACTAGCAGCAAAGGGTCGTTTGCTTCCTCCACAAAAGCAGGTCAAGGAGAAGTATTGGTTCAGAGAATCTCAGCAGGCTTTTGTTGGTCCAGGTGGGTGCTTGGAGAGAAATTACAGTACCTTCAGACTCTTTTTCATTTTTCCTGGCATGAAAGGGGATGTTACAGCCATGCCTACTCTTCCAGCTGATTGGACTCATCTTCAGTCAGGTCATAAAGGGCTTCATCATCTCCTCCTCTTGTAACCAGACTTCTACCAGGTCCCTTTCTGGTTAGAATTTTCTTGTTTCTTTCAAAGAAACTTTCAAAAAGCTGTCCCAGTGCTGACACACTTGTCATCACACCAGACACGTTGTAGCTCTTCAACAGGATGAGGCTGCAAGTGTCACCCAGGCTCAAAAACACTTCTCCTTGGCAGGTAAATCCAGCCACAAGACAGCACAAGATAAAAAGCGAACACAGTCAGTGGAACAACCCACCTGCTTTCTTCATTTCCATCACTCCCCTGAGATGTACCAAGGTTTTAAAGGGAAAATCAGGCTTTCACAGCATCCTTACTAAGACAAACTGATGTTCAGAAATAAATTAACTACAGATGCCACAGAACTAGTCTGCAGAAGGGATGTCCTGCTTGATTTGGAAAAACTAATTGATAAGTTACTAAGTATAATTATATTCACTTTGTCTGGAAATCTCTTCTTTTCCCATGGAAACAGTAGCAAGAGAGCTAAATACAATGAAATGCAGCATTTAGATAAAAATCTCTAACATTAATCATACATCATCATGCTGTGTTCAAGTATACTTCATCTTATTTCCTGTGCAGTGGTTTGTTTTGCCCTTTAACACCATGAACAAAAAAAGTACTTCTCTAACTACAAACAATTTACCAGAAAAGCAATTGCTTTGAAAGCATTCTTTCTGACCAAGACTACTTGTGTCTGCCTTCTCCCGTCCCATTTCGGCTTCCTTTATTTTCTCACCTGACACAAAAGGTTGGTGTTCAGCCAGCAGATTTATTGGTGGAAGTGAACTGACATGATTGCCTTTCTGTGTAGGTGAGAGTCAGGACCAAGAGTACTTACTCTGATCCTGTGTGTCACAAGGAGTGAAGAGTGCCACCAGTTTCTGCAAATCTATCCATGTCTCTGAGGTGATGAGTTATAGAGGAGATGTCTGATTGCAGAGGAGTTTCATGTGCCTCCATCAAGCACTCCAGAGGTCCATCCACTTGCTGGTGATTTGGGAAACAAGAAGGCTCCGGTAGGTTACTGGTTTTATTTCTACAAGATGCTGCTTATTGCTAACTAGCATGCAAATACGCTGCTCTGGGGGAAGAGAAGCAAGACATTATCAAGCCAATGTTTGTGTCCCACCATGCAGCTGGGAAGCTGCACTAAAAGCCTTTCTTTAGGAGATACAGACAGAATTTGTTGTCATCACAGCAGTGTACCACGGCAGGAGAAGGTGCAATGTATACACCACCATCACTGGGACACATAAAAGTCCTGCAAACACAACAGAAGGGTCATTTCAATACTACAGTAACACAGGGGACCTTTAGAAATCTAAACATGATCTCAGTGCATGGAAAATAAGAAGACGTGTAGATTTGGCACTTAGCGACATAGTTTAGTGGTGGACTTGGTAGTGTTACGTGTATGGTTGGACTTGATGATCTTAAAGGTCTTTTCCAACCTAAAAGATTCTATGATTCTGTGATTCTGAGAGAAGACATTCAGTAGCAAATGAGAGCAAGCAAGCTGCTCACCTAGGCTTCCCCAAAATGGAAGAGAAACTCCTAAAGAAAGCAGAAGGGTTCTTGCCGCCTTCCACTAGGACACTTTGCTTAGTACCAGGTAAGGTTGAAGCCACAAGACCTATCACTCCAGTTGCCCAAGCAACATATGGTCCCTAGCAGCTTAAGAATATCTGGAAGGTGAAGGCTGTGTGGCATTTCTCCTCTGTACTGCCAATCTCATGGACTTACAGAGGTATAGTAGGAGAATGGCTAAAGAAAGCAAAGGAGTCACGATGTACGTTACATTTCCTGGCACTGATCTTGTTGTTCTTCAAATCAGGCCTTAAGATTCTTTTGAAAGTGGTTTCGTTTAAAAATTAGTTTTTCACAAATCACCCCACAAAGCATCGGACTGTTTCCTTCTGTCCCCAGAAACTGAAATAAGCACTTCAAGCCTGAATTTTTCTCGTTATCCAAGTACAGGTCCTATTCATTAGACATATAATGGTTTTTAAATTGACATTTCATTTGATTGGTTGAAATACATGCAAAGAATGAAACATTCATTTACCTGTGTAACTGAGGCTTAGTCTTTCTCCTGTGATGAAATTTGTGACCTGGGCTTGAAAGGCACTAGTGCGAGGCTTTCATTTTTCAGGGAAGCTACCTGGATGCAAAAGTAGAGTGTTGGTTCTCAAGTCCATTTCAAGAAACACCAAGTTGACCCCTTTCTAAAAATGGCAGTAATTCATTTTTTAGGACAACCACAAAACAGACAGACAAACAAGACTTAGTCACAAATGCTTGACTTCCAGGAGACTGGCAGGGCTAAGAGTGTTTGTCTGAACAGTGGAAGATCTTTTTCCCCTCCAACTTTTTAAGTCTAACTTAAAATCTCTAGTGAGATTTAGGTGGGCTACTCATATCAGGCAGGCCCTTTGAAAAAGGGCTGATTAACCTTTTCTGAGTGCATATACTGGATGATCAACATAGCAAACAGTACTAATGGAGAAAATGTCCAGCTCATACATTAAAGCAGAACATTGGTCACAAATAGTATCATTTTCTGAGAGATGAAAGAGTTAAATTTTTTCCAACTTTTGGGGAAGAGAGAGAGAAAGAAGAACCTTATTTGAATGAGACGGAATTGACCTAGTTTGGGCTTGCATGAGTTTCTTTCTTTTAAAAGAAGTACAAAGAAAGTGTTGCAGATCTGATTTCCCAAGTCCTCAGTCCCTTACATTAAATAGCTTTAGGAACTGGAAGACCATATAAATTTGGTGTATTCTGAATTGCACCGATGTCAGAAAATGCCATGGTCAGTTGATAGAAGGTGTGCCAAATAGTCCTAAATTTTACTTGTGCAGACTGCCATTAGAAAGAAAGGAAGTTTCTCTGTTGTCATTAGTGACTGTAAAAGCTTATGTCTCTAAGCCTGAAATGATTACACAGGGACATAATTTCTCTACCTAGTTTCCCCCTCCCTCTCCCCACAACAAAGCCATTAGACTACAACTCCATACTATGATCTCTGGCCATCCCACCCACAACAACCAGAACCAGTAACTCAATATCAACTGTTTAAACTTCAGTACCCATCCACCACCTGGCTTCCCTTTACCATCTTTCTGGACTTCTTACCACCACATATTCGTATCCAACAGGATATCCAGTTATTTTGAAACCTACTAATTAGGACTGCAACAGCTGATGCTTATGCCATCTTTAACCTGTCTTCCTGAGGACATTCAGCCTTGTTTCATCTGCTCTCACTGACTTCTAGCAACTTTGGGGCTTGCTGCCCTATTGTGCTGTGGTCCTACCCTACCCTTCTAACAGATAGTAATAGTTACTAAAGATAGTAGTAGTATTATAAGAAGGATTTTCTATTAGTGCCCATGCTCATGGAGAAAATTTATCGTGTAGGCTTAGCCCTTGGACAAAAGATAGCATCATGGAATCATTTTGGTTGGAAAAGACTTTTAAGATCATCAAGTCCAACCATTAACCTAACACTACCAAGTCCACCACTAAATCATGTCCCTAAGCACTGCGTCTACAGGTCTTTTAAATATCTGCAGGAATGGTCATTCAACCACTTCCCTGGGAAGTCTGTTCCAATGCTTGACAACCCTTTCGGCGAAGAAATTTTTCCTAATATCCAACCTAGACCTCTTTTACAAGTACAACTTGAGGCTGTCTCCTTTCATCCTATCACTTGTTACTTGGGAGACGAGATCGACACAAACCTCACTACACCCTCCTTTCAGGTAGCTGTAGAGAGCGATAAGGTCTCCCCTCAGCCTCCTTTTCTCTGGGCTGAACAATCCCAGTTCCCTCAGCCGCTCCTCTTAAGTCTTGTGCTCTACACCCTTCACCAGCTTCATTGTTCTTCTTTGGACACACTCCAGTACCTCAGTGTCTTTCTTGTAGTGAGGGGCCCAAAACTGAACACAGTATTCAAGGTGCAGCCTCACCAGTGCCAAGTACAGGGGGACAATTGCTTCCCTTGTCCTACTGGCCACACCATTTCTGATACAGGCCAGGGTGCTATTGGCCTTCTTGGCCACCGGAGCACACTGCTGGCTCATATTCAGCCAGCTGTTGGCCAACACCCCCAGGTCCTTTTCCGCCGGGCAGCTTTCCAGCCACTCTTCCCCAAGCCTGTAGCACTGGATGGGGTTGTTGTGACACAAGTGCAGGACCCAGCACTTGGCCTTAATATCTATATGTTAGATATAATGAACAGAAACACAGCTAGCTTTACAGAATGAGGAACTTTGAGGGGAGCTCACAGGGCGACAAAAATGATCAAAGGGCTGCAGCACCTCCCCTGTGAAGAAAAGCTGAGAGAGTTGGGCTTGTTCAGCCTGGAGAAGAGAAGGCTCCAGGTAGACCTTGTTGTGGCCTTTCAGTACTCAAAGCAGGCTTATAAGAAAGATGGCGACAGACTATTTAGCAGGGCCTGTTGCGATAGAACAAGTGCTAATGGTTTTAAACTAAAAGAGGGAAGATTCAGACTAGATATAAGGAAGAAATTTTTTACGATGAGGGTGGTGAAACTCTGGAACAGGTTGCCTGGAGAGGTGTTAGATGCGCCATCCCTGGAAACATTCAATGTCAGGTTAGACGGGGCTCTGAGCAACCTCATCTAGTTGAAGATGTTCCTGCTTATTACAGGGGAGGTTGGACAAGATGACATTTAAGGGTCGTGTAGATATAGTGCTGAGGGACATAGTTTAGTGGTGGGCTTGTCAGTGTTAGGTTAGTGATTGGACTAGATGATCTTACAGGTCTTTTCCAACCTAGGATATTCTGTGATTCTGTGATTCAAAGGTGCCTTCCAACCCAAACTATCCTATGATTCGCTTGTTTCTATTGGACATGATGCAAGTGGAAACTTGGTATATTTTTCACTGATACTAACAGAGCAGTTGGGAATGCTTAGGGACCAAGGCTTCAAAATTTCTTCCATTATTTGCTTTTAAGCAAATTGTAGAGCTGAGTCTCTGAAGTGTTGAAACATTTTCTCACAAATGTTGAGAATTAGAACTTATGGAGGAAAAAAGAAAACCTGTGAAATCCTCTCTTCTCCCACCAGACCTACCAAGCAGACCCAGGCTGGGGGAGGTGGTATTGGCTCTTTGGTGAGTTAGCCAGCATTAGAGTCCCTCTAGCAGAAGGGAGCAATTAACAGTTATGCCTGAGCTGTCCCCTGTGGAAACAGAGCAGGAGAATGGAAGTATGCACCACAAGCATCATGCTGCTCAGACATGGGATGCAGGAAGACATCTGGGGAGGGACGGAGAACAGCAACACTTTACCCCTTAGTACTTCACCAAGTGGTTACCATGCAAATGTACATTTGGTGTGGTGTGTGACGTGTTATATATATTGTAAAAATCTTGACTGTGAGCCAGCTATCCAAAGCTCTGCTGACATCTGGTGCTGAACAGAAAATGAGAATGAATTCTTCAGTGCAATTAAGGTCTCAAGTTTGAAGCAGTATCTTAGGGGACAAAAGCTGCATTTCTTCAGTCTGTCTCCCAAAGCAGCAGTCTTCCACACAGTCTGCCTTGCATGCACACATGCATAGAGAGTCTCAGTTCACACACATCCTCTTTAGGAATATTTGAAGTGAACAACGAGCTGGCAACTGAATATCACATATTAATCGGTGGGAACATCTGATTTTTGTCAAGATTTGAGTTCCTCATAGAGCATATATTTGATTTTGTAATTGAAGTTCTCCTAAATTGGGATACATTTTGTGGCTTGCAAAGTACTTCTTGAGAGAACTGACTAAAATACAAAAAATATTTATGACTTTCATCTTCAAAATCTGGTGTGCTTTAACCTTCAGTGGACTTAAAAACAAGAGTCTAAATTTGAGTAGGGAAGCTTCTGCAGATCTCAAAGTCTATGATTTCTTTCCAAGTTTGGGATTTTAATTTTTTTCATTAGTCTTCTTTACTTTGAAACCTGCCCTTGGCAGTATTAAAAGGTTTGTCCCAACATTATCTATGCTTAGCAAGCCTTTGCTTGTAACGCAGTATCCTGTGAATAAAATGTAAAAAACAACACTCAGTTCAGTAATGCAAGGACTTAGTATAGGAAACACCACAGTGGCACATAACAAGAATTGTTCATTAAAGAGAATTTTTGTAGGCTTGGGCCAGTTCTTCAAGTGTTTAAAGGCAGTAAAGGAGATTTTTCCCTTTCCCACTTTATCCCTTGCAAATAATTCATTATCACTTGTATCAAATAATATAATATATGATTTACTGGACAGAAAATGATCCATTTAGTATCTTCTTTCCAGCATCCAGTAGCAGATGCTTTGGATAAAATAAGAAACTGCAATAGACTGATATTCCCCTCAGTATTCACTCTCAAATTCCAGCTATCAGCAGTTCATGAGCTAAGACTAACCCTAACACTAAAACTTATACCTCTTTACTTAGTAGTAACAGGTTCGCTAATTCAGCCTACTAATTTTTGAACTCTTTTACACATTTGGCCAACATGATGACCAACGACAAGGAGTTTCGTAGTTTTCTACAATATTTATCTTTCAGAAAAGTAGGAGAGACTCCAAGAGAGATGTTATCTGTTTTCATAGCCATAACATTCTCATCTCCAATAGCTAGTGCTGGGTAAGGGTTTCTAGGTAATACTTTTGCACAAATGGCATCAAGTATTTTAACTTTTCTAGTGAGTTAGCCAGAACTTACACTTCTCTTTCAACTTTGATTCTCCATCCATTTCTGAAGGTCTAAACATAGCAATTGCCAGGAACAGAACTCAAGATGATTTTTAAATAAATATTAACTTGTAACAGTCCATTTTTGTAAGACAATCTCAGAACAAAATTATTTCAAAAGAGCTCTTAGTTTGTACTGCTCTTGTAAACTTCCAGAAGGCATGAAATTGATTAAAGATATCAGTTAACCAAAAAAACATTGCTGGAAATGTTTCCGTGCTCCCAGAAAACTGTCCTTTTTTTCTTTTCTAAAGATAAAGTTATCTGTCTTCAGGTTGTTGAAGCTCATGTGTTACACAACCACTCAGGATGAAATCATATGATTTGGTGCAAAATGGCCTAAAACAAAAGCCAGCACCATTTCCATGTAGGAAGCTTGTGACACATAATAGAAACATGTTAAGTAAACTGAATGGCTATATTCTATCTGGATTTTAAAGTGCTTGTGAGGGCCTTCCATGGAAAATGTTGGAGCAAAATACATAGGCATGGAATGGAAAGGGGAAGTGCTGTGACAGATAAAACTAGTCAGGAGAAGCCATGAGAATGAACAGCCAGCTCTCAACATGGCAAAGCATGTGCTATATTCAGACATAGCTTGCATCATGAAGAAGTTAGTTAGGACATAATAGTTAAAGCTGAACTAAGTCTGAATCATTGCTTTGAAGTGCAAATGAACCATTATGTGTGGGGGAAAAAATATTCTCCCCTAAATTGTATTGCTATTTCTTTAGCTAGAAAATGAGCTTCAAGCCAGTTTACAAATAAACCCAGGATTTGATTTCCGAAACCTGATGTTAAACTGTGCCAAGTTTTTGTCCCCACTTAGCTCATTAATGAAAGAACTCAGACTCTTCCCATATACTTAAACTCACCAAAGTCTTGTTCATAGGCTACTGCTGAAGAATTCCCCTCATTTCTGTGTGTTCCTAACTGAAAGATTCCTTTATTACAGAAACAGATGCAAAATGTTCTGGTAATTTCATCAATAACCATGGTCTCAAAATGCTTGGCATCTCTGTTTCATAAGGCAAAAAAAAAAAGGCTATGGGTAAGGAGTGCAATTAACCTTCAGACTATGCCTCTTTCTGCAGTGCCCCTCTGCCTGTCTGCCGTGGGGATTCTTGTCTTCCCTGGGCACAGCTGAGTTTCCCTTTAGGAGCAAAGAAATCCATAGCAGCTTAGAGAGGGGGAACTGCAGCACGGCCCCAAGCTGTACCCACAGGGACAGAAAGCCAGCACTGAAAGCATGCAGTTCTTTGAACACTTTCCTAAAAGGAGAGATTTTATGGACACCCCTGCCCATGAAGAACTATTATTGCCAAAGTAGTCATTCCTCCCAAACATTTCAAGACATATATCAAGGGCTGTTCACAAAGGAGGACAAAAGCGGGTTACACAGTTGAAGGGTAGAGTTGAGAAAAATAGATGAACAGGAAATAGGGGTCACTGGGATAAGAGAGCAGCTCTAAACCCTGACTGCTGGCCCAATGCAAAGCATCTGCTCTGTATGCATCTGTAAAGCAGGAAATTGTCATTCACTGGAAGTGTTAACAGTATGCAAATTTGGTGTAAGATACCACGGGAGGAATGATCCAAAATGTTACCTACCCCAAACAGAAAAGTTTCACTGAATGTAAAACCAAAAAGATGTGAAGGCAGCAGAACAGGTCCTTGATTACGGCTGTTTGGTACCAATATAAAATACAAGCTATCTTTGAAAAGCACATATAAGGAAAAGCTAATATAATGGTAGTTCTTTTAAAATGAGATGAACAGGTAGAAGAATTTATTCATATCTATTTTGTTAAAATGAAATCTACAGTAAAAGAAGAAGGCAACTTTTTAATAATAGAAGGGTCTATTTCTGCTAAGACACTCATCTTCACAATTGCAAATGAGCTGTTTGTGCGGAAATAGTAATTTGGAAGAACAATTTAGTTTTGTAATAACCCCTCTGATTGTGATGAGTCAGTGAAAGCTCCCATTTTCACATCTTCCTTCTGCCACTGAAAAAAACAACTTTGTTTTCATATTGCTAGAATGCTCCAGCAAACTCCGGAATTTGCTAGCATTGTTGGTGGGTATAAATAGAGCATTTTTTGTGCCACAAGGAATCTGCAGCTGCTTGCTGAATACAGACAGAAAGCAAATGTTTTGCACTTGTTACAGATCTGCATGCTTATATCTTCTCCTCCAAGCTGTTCTGCTCTGAATGAATTTCCCTGGAGCCAAACCTTCACTAAGTGCATTATGTTTACATAATAAGGAAGATACCTTCTTGGGGTCTCTTCTGAAGTTGCTCCAGGTTAATGATTACTGTGGGTTGAGGCTGAGTGAGACTCACAGGCACCTTACATCTTGTGCACAGCAGCTCTGTTTGCAAAGAGTCCTCAAAACATCGCTTTGGCTTACCTGTGGCATGGTGGAAGGGTGTTTCCTGTCCCCTTGGAACCATATTTAAACTTGTGCAAATGATTTCTTTATTCACGTATTTTGTGAACTGCTGAAAAAAATTACTCCATTTTACCCACCAGCTTGGGCTGATAAAGATCCAATTTTCCTTCATGTTTTGATTCCGTCCCTCCACACTACCCTCTCCTTGAGTGGTAAAAGAGGACTTAAGAATTACACCCTAAATGTCTTGCTTCAGGCATGAGTCATTGTTTCATTGTTGCATTAATACACCTATTCTTGGACTTAAAATAGCAAAGAGAACATGTGGCTTGAGTCACAATGCATTCGATTGCCTGAAACTGAAGATTAATGAGAACAAAGCATCATACTGCCATTTCACCAAGGCACAAAGGGAATTATGTTTAGATGCCTATAGTAGATATTAAGAAGGATTTTTATCAGCAGTATATTTGCTAATCAACAGCTAATAGGAGACATGTCCCATTTTGTCTAAAGGTTCTGCTACAAAACAAAAATACATGTATATATCCTTTACAGCATACGTTAACTCAGAGGATTCTGCACCAATTGTCAGTAAAATGCAAGAAAATACACTACCCAAAAGCCTATCAGAGCAGCAATAAGCTGCTCCCATAAGCTTTTCAACATCCTAACATAAAATATAACTATATTCATAGAATCACAGAATGGTTGAGGTTGAAAGAGACCTCTGGAAGTCATCTCACCCAACCCATCCTGCTCAGGCAAGACCACCTAGAACCGGTGGTCCAGGACCATGTCCAGATGGCTTTTGAGTATATTCAAGGAAGGAGACTCCACAACCTCTCCATTAGCCTTCTTTGCTGCAAGGGGACCTTGCTAGCTCACGGTCAACTTGGTGTCCAAGATCCTTTTCTGTCAAGCTGCTTTCCAGCTGGGTGGCCCACAGCATGTGCTGGTGTATAGTGTTGTTCCTTCCCATGTCCAGGACTTTGTACTTCCCCTTGTTGAACTTCATGATGTTCCCGTCAGCCCATTTCTCCAGCCTGTCTGGGTCCCTCTGGATGGCAGCACAACCCTCCCAGTTTTGTACCATCAGCAAACTTGCTGAGGGCACACTCTGCCCCAACATCCAGATCATATGAAAATGGATAGGATTGGGCCCAGTGTTGACCCCTGCGGTGCACCACTAGTTCCTGACCTCCAACTAGACTTTGTGCCACTGATGACTTGATGACTACCCTCTGGGCCTGACCATTTAGCCAGTTTTCAACCCACCTCAAACTGGAGGAGGATTGCTCATCCAGCCCATAATTCATAAGCTTCCCTATGGAGATGTTATGCGAGACAGCGTCAAAAACCTTACTGAAAGCCAACCTCATGCAGTTCAACAAGGCCAAGTGCAAGGTCCTATATCTGCATCAGGGAAATCCCAAGCACAAATACAGGCTTGGCAGGGAATAGCTGGAGAGCAGCCCTGAGGAAAAGGACCTGGGTGTGCTGATTGACAAGAAGTTCAACATGAGCCAGCAATGTGCGATCGCAGCCCAGAAGGCCAACCGTATCCTGGGCTGCATCAAAGGAAGTGTGGCCAGCAGGGCGAGGGAGGTGATTCTGCCCCTCTACTCCACTCTTTGTGAGACCCCACCTGGAGTACTGCATCCAGGTCTGGAGTCCCCAACATAAGAAGGACATGGACCTGTTGGAGCATGTCCAGAGGAGAGCCACAAGGATGATCCGAGGGCTGGAGCACCTCTCCCATGAGGAGAGGCTGAAAGAGTTGGGACTGTTCAGCCTGGAGAAGAGAAGGCTCCGAGGAGATCTTATTGCGGCCTTCCAGTACCTAAAGGGGGCCTACAGGAGAGCTGGGGAAGGACTTTTTACTAGGGCATGTAGTGATAGGACGAGGGGGAATGGCTTTAAACTGAAAGAGGA
The DNA here is from genome assembly GCA_008711295.1 of Anarhynchus alexandrinus. Lineage (NCBI taxonomy): Eukaryota > Metazoa > Chordata > Aves > Charadriiformes > Charadriidae > Anarhynchus > Anarhynchus alexandrinus. The sequence continues at coordinate 934,875 of VUYV01000134.1, forward strand.
CAGGTTTAGATTAAACATTAGGAAGAAATTTTTCACTTTAAGGGTGGTAAGGCACTGGAACAGGTTGCCCAAAGAAGTTGTTGAGGCTCCATCCCTGGAGGTGTTCAAGGCCAGGCTGGACATGCTCTTGGGCAACCTGGTCTAGTGAGAGGTGTCCCTGTCTATGGCAGGGTGGTTGGAACTCGATGATCTTCAAGGTCCTTTCCAACCTAAACCATTCTATGATTCCATGATTCTATGAAATCAAGGTAGAAAATAATGACTGCCTTCCCTTTATCTACCAAGTCAGTCACTTCATTGTGGAAGGTTATCAAGTTGGTCAAGCATGACTTCCCCTTGGTGAATCCATGCTGACTACTCCCAATCACCATTCAAACCAGTAATTCGGCCTCTAGAATTTTATTAAGACTCTGTATTTCTTTTCTTTTTGTTAATACTGGTACAGTAAGTATGAAGAAAAAGTATCGTGCTTTGTATTTTACTGTTGCAAATTTTGTGCTGGGTTGGAATTGCTAAAATCTTTTGATCTTATAACAGAAACCTGACATAGAAGGGCTCAGATAAAAGTATAAGATGACACTAGCACTGCCCACTTCATCTTATCCCATAAGACATGGTCTTCAGCAGTTACTATCACATGTGAACTAGGACTTTTGCATGCACTTTTGAATGTATAAAGATCCTCTTGATCTGGCAAGACTTTTCACATGCTCATGCTTAAATTTTCCTGGAGTATGGGATTTTTCAGCCATGCTTCTCATGTTTAGTTCAAACAACTCTGGAAAGTGTTGTGACTCCAGTGGCTCCAGTGGCTCCAGTGGGGCAGGGGATTTTCCAACTTGTTGCCTCTAAGAAGGGTGAGGCTGAGTGGATCATGAACCCCATGAGCTCCTACAACTGGAAGTCTCTTCCTAGGAGAGAGGGACTGTAGGGTGTAAAAGGGTGTGAATGGCAGTAGTGAAGACTGATGCTCCCCTGCAGCACATGAGTCCCAACCTCCTTAAGAAAAAACACAAGAAATACTGTGGGCGAAGCAGGATAGATTTTAGAGGAGAGGAGCTCTGACAGAGTCACTTATAGGCCACCATTAACATGCATGTGTTGTTTTGCTGCCAAGAATGAACATGGATTGTAAGCTATCTTGGGTATAGAGCAACTCTTTGTGACGTTTTAGCCGTATTTTTAAGCTATGTTTCAGTGACGTTTTAAGCTACTTACTCTTTTCACCAAAACTGACATATGACCTAAAAAAAGTGCAATGTACAAGCAAGAAGTACCTTGCCTGTGTCTCAAGCTGCTGCTGAGAAAAATCTCAACTATATTGCTCAAAAAGCATTTACATGCATCTGGGCTACTAAAACAAATCATCTTGTATCATAGCCTTGCAACAGTCTGAGCCTTGTTTGCTTTGCTTTTATTCACAGAGCACAAATTCCAATGTAGGGGTTTTTTGTTTCCTTGGGCATCCGTATGAGGCAAAGATTAAACTCATGCACAACCTTATGCCAGAGTGGTCTTTTTACTTGTTACAGATGCAACACTTTTCTGTGTAAGGATGTAAAACTGGGCACAAGCCAGCATGCTGAAGACCCAACATTTTGTTTCTGTCTCAGCCATCATTAGAAGTTTGACTTTGAGATTACAGCTTCACTGTGTCTAGGCTTCTTGGCACCAGAATGGCTTGGCACAGTGGGGCTGAAGCCCAGAAGGGAACTCCATGCACCGTTATAAATTTCTACACGTTATTTGGGGAAGATTCCAGCACCTTGTCACATAGAAGTAATCACAGAACTAAGATCCCTATTATTGCACAGAGATGAAGCGCAAGAGTAGCAGGCACATTGTTCTCAATACTTTTCTGAAAAAAATAGACAAGGTTGTAGCCTCAAGCTGCTAGAAAAAGTCCCCCCAAAGTACACACACACTTCACTAGGACTTTGCTTTGTATTTTCTAGGGTGAGAAAAGGTCCCACGGTACCATAACAAGGCCTGAATGTTCCCATTTTGTCTGCAGTAATAGTTTTTTTCTGATTTGCATGGCTTAGACTAGCTAACTTCTTCTGGCTTAGACTAGCTAACTGTTGATAGGTGGCCCAGTTAGTCCTTTCCACTTCTCTCTTCCACTCACATGCAATCATTAATGCAAACATGGATGCATTTTAACAGCCACATAACACAAAGCAAGCATATAGCAATGCAGATCTCCAAGCATTAATATCTGGAGAAAGGGAATAATCTCTGACAACTGCTTTCTTCCTGTGCTTAAGAGAACTTTAAGCTCAGCATTACCTACAAGCTGTTTCTGCCTCACTACAGAGATCCCGTCCAGTACCTTCCTCTGGATTCTGCAGAAAGCCAGTCCTAGTGATCTCAGCTACATGAGGTAAAAGGGAGAGAAGCAGAGTATACTCTGAGTGAGAGGAGCAGAGTATACATTTTGGATCTCAAGACGGGCAGGACTCCTGCTTGAACACATCCTGATAGTGTGTGAAGCTGTGATGCTGTTGAGGCTTACAGCTTGATACCAAGTTTTCAGAGCAAAAGTAGGTAAGGTCAGGACACTATAATCAGGCAGTGGTGAGGCTGAGACATCAGGCTAATTTCATGCACCTTGCCGTTTAATAAGGTCATGATATTAACACTCAGGCATGATATTAAGTTCTACTGGTGTCTTGTTTAGAAAGCAAGGAGGTCCATTCTTAACCTCGTGACTCAACGGGAGGGCCTCCCTTACCTTTTGTGTCCTGGTTTCTCTGTGAAATCATTCTAACTCAAGTGTAACTCAATTCTCCTTTGTATGTTTTTCCATGCAGTAATTAATAGAGTGAGCCTTGCCATAGAAGTTTGTTAAGTCACACTTTTACAACATCATATTAAAACCACTTTGCTAACACCTTTGACAGTGGTTCTTTAAGCAATTTAAATCACTTATTTTCAACAAAGTGGTGTAGTTGGCAGGATCCTAAATCAGGATCCGTGACAACTAGGTGACTTTTGTTCAGCTAGTTGGTGTTCTGCTTCATCAATTTTATTTCTGCATGTGCACAGTAGATTATTATAACTGCAAGCCACATGGTTCAAGGCAGGTTGAGCTCAAAGAAGAGCTCTTCTGACAGCTGTATGACCAGACCAGCTACAGACCTGCATGGGCACAGGAGCTCTGAAGGAAAGTGGTGGGGTCTGTATACCCAGCACTGATTGATCATTCCAAATATTTAACCCAAGTAAATCCCACATTTGTAGACTTACAGGATCCTGACATATTCCCCTATGAACTTTCCTATGAACCACTCCCCATTGTTTTATGGCTTTTCAGTGCTCAGCAACATAAAGCCATGAATAATCATTTGCATTGCCATGAGGCTGTGCTCTAGTCTTGGTCATCTGGACTTGCTATGCACTGGACTCCTGTGTAGTAACAGTTCATGGAAAAGATTATTGACAGGAAGCCAGGTTTTAAATCCTGTTTTCCAGCTTTGCTCCAAGTTTGGCAACTGTTGACTCTGCCCCATATTGAATGACAAAACTGAATGAACAGACCTTGAAAGCATTACATGGTCTGGGCTAGGAATAGAGGTTGGATGGTTGGACAAACCTGCCCAATGGTCACTGCACCCAATTCACCCTGCCAAGAATCAGTGACAGAGGTACTGCAGATGTGGATGAGGCAGTGTTCAGAGAAACTGGACAGAGTAATTCTCTGGAGGGAAGAAAACCAGAGAAAATCAATTATCCACCAGCATGTTCATGTGATTGTCAATAGGGTTTGAGGTAGTATGTTTTGTGCTTGTTGATGGAAGGTGAGGTGAGTACATGCACATGGAAATGAACCCAGAACTTCTGGTCCTGAAACTATGTGTTTCAGGGAAGTAATCAATGCTTCCACCTACCCTACATCATATGACTGATGTTCACTGAAGTTTGCTTCAAAAATAACAGACAAGGCCTACTGAATACAGTAGGGAAGCCAAGATGTTCCCAGGTTTGATGGTCCCCCTGCAGAAAAGAGGCACAGGGTTCTCTCCAACTATCTTACTTCCAGTCTCTTTAATTCTAAGAAAATCAAGTGTTACACTGGTCTAATTTCCTTTGAAGCAACAATCTCAAGGAGAAAATATCTGGCTGCAGAAGCAGGTCCTATGATTCGTGCAGGTCTATACAGGGTCTCTGCCCCCAAAGGCTACAACTCTAGCAGGCCATGTAGGAGTGCTTGGTAGTGCTTTCCCCTGGCTATTCATAAAGTGTAAAAAGAGCAAAAGGACCGAGAACAAACACCTACCAGAGTAGGTCTGAATGAACTGTAGTTTTCATACCTCTTGCTACAAACTGGGAGGTGAAGCAGAGGCTATGAGTTGCTCTTGATATGAAAAAGTGGCTTGAGACAGGGATAAAAACAATTCCTGCCTCTGGGTGAGGGAAATATTCAGTAAGAACATTGCCACCATGCTTCTCACTTCCAGCTGGACCATTTTCTTACGCACAACTGTGAGACTGCTACCATATTCCCTCATGCCACATATCTACTAGGTGACTTGCCAGAGCTGGGAACAAAGTATTCCCTTGCAGGTCAGCTTATTTAATGATCGAAGGCTCCCTTCTGGCATGTAAGTCTGGCCTCCTACCAGAGGGCAGACAGTTTTAGCCAGATATCCCTTCTATGTTCCTTTACCTATGGGGCATGTTAAAGCAGAGGTCTTTTAGAAAGCATCTCCTTGTTCTGTGATTTCTATGTATTTTGTGCTTTTCTGCAGAAGTATTTTGCTCTACACAAAGCACCACAAGCCTTGCAGAAGCTCATGACTATAGAAGACATTTTGGAGGGATGGCAGGTCTTTTTTCTTTTGTCTTTACAAGTGACCACTAAGGCTCCCCAGGGACAGTAAAGTTTTCTGATCAAACCAGGGAGCGTACAGTGCAAAGACATGATAAGATACAGTCTTTAATGAACAGTGCAGGGACAACAGACAAAATCAGGGAAAAAACAGTGGTGCTAGGTAAGTATGCTGAAGATAAAATTCTCTCATTGTTGATCTGCTATAAATTAGTACAGTATTTTCAGTCTGCACTCCAGTTCTGCTCACTGAGGTACTGCAGCATAGCTCTGGACGCCAGCAACAGAGACAAGACAACCATTTTCCCTAAACTAGTTCCTACACAATAGGAAAGCTAGCAATGTTTCCTAACCAGAGGTTGTTACTGTGGCAAGGATCCCTGCAGAAAGTCCATGGGATTTCTAACTTCAGTCCAAAATTGCCCTGTCCCAGATCACAGAGTCATAGAATCACAGAATGGTTTCGGTCAGAAGGGACCTTGAAGATCATTGAGTTCCAAACCCCTTGTCATAGGCAGGGACACCTCCTACTAAACCAGGTTGCTCGAAGCCCCATCCAGTCTGGCCTTGAACACCTCCAGGGATGGAGCTTCCACAACTTCTCTGGGCAACGCGTTCCAGTGCCTTACCACCCTCAAAGTGATTTTTTTTTCCTGATATCTAATCTAAATCTACCCTCTTCTAGTTTGAAGCCATTATCCCTCGTTCCATCACTATATGCCCTTATAAAAGGTCCTTCCCCAGTGCTCTGTAGGCCCCCTTTCGGTACTGGAAGGCCACTATGAGGTCTCCCTGTAGCCTTCCCTACTCCAGGCTGAACAACCCCAACTCTCTCAGCCTGTCTTCATAGGAGAGGTGCTCCAGCCCTCTGATCACCTTTGTGGCCCTCCTCTGGACCCGCCCCAACAGGTCCATGTCTTTCCTATGTTGGGCACCACAGAGCTGGATGCAGTACTCCAGGTGGGGTCTCACCAGAGCAGAGGGGCAGAATCACCTCCCTTGACCTGCTGGCCACACTTCTGATGCAGCCCAGGATACGGTTGGCTTTCTGGGCTGCGATCGAATCTCAGATCCCAGACTCCAACTTTGTTATGCAGAATCCTAAATGCTTGGAAATGGTAGAGACCTCATTTGATCCCATGACAAGCTTCCTCAGTTGATGTCCTTAAAAAATTAAAACGCCAGCCAACAATTACAACTTCTGCTGCTGTTTTCACTTTTTTTTGGCCCTGAAAAGTCTCATTCAAGCCCTGGACACCTGAGAGAATTCACTCGCCTTGTAGTCCTTTGCTTCATGTTACCCAGATGCACATCTCAGTTGCACTCATCTGTGTGTCTTTGCCTGTGTAAAGTTCTTAAAAGCTTCTTTTTGTGATGCCTTGTCCGATACAGCAGCAGGAAGATGACCCATGCTGCCGTACCAGAGATCTCTGACAAGGCAGAGACCTCACACTGAGTGACTCATCGGATGAGTCTTGGCAAACAACCGCCTTCCAAGATTTTTCCTAGCCGGTTGTTACCACCTTAAGAGATGCTGTTCAGGCACCTTAGTCATTCCAAAGCACTTTTCCCTCTTTGAATCTTAGAATTATCACTAATATTGCCACAGTGAAATAATACTATTAATTAACAGTAGTTTAAATTAGCTCCCTAGTGGATGCCTTAGCAAAGCCAGTTAATCACATTTGGATGAGGCCACATACCTGCAACAAGTAATTAAATTCTCTGCTTGCCCGAGAAGCCAAAATTATCAGGTTAATTACAGACAACTCAGAGCCACAGTGCTGTGTGAGCCACTGTCTTGAGTACAAATATGCATTGCTCTGGATGACTTGAAATTTAAAACCCTAGTTACACCAAATGCACATGGCTCTTGGACATGATTAATGGGTTTAGTGGGTTTGATCCCAATGCTGTAGCTCTGTTTTCACACTGGAAACAGACAACTCCTTGGAAAGTGGTGCTTAAAGTGTTGAATTTGCCTCTTGTTAAGAGGCAAAAAGCTAAGACAGGCTGATTTGATTTGTAAGCACACTAAGTCAGACCTTTAACCATTTTAATACAAGCAAGTACTCACCTGATGTAAGTTGTGTTCCACTAATTTCCAGCAGGATATGCGATTCAAAGAATCAAAATTCAGACAATGTTTGAAAGATCAAAGGCTGTTTCCAATCCAGCCTTCCTGAATTCTTCCAGTCATCCAGTACTTCCAGCTTTAAAAGAATGATTCCCTCCCTGAAATATCATTTATGGAAAGAATGGGTCCAACTCAGTCTGCAGGTCACTACAGTCTTTCTGATTACAGACAGGCTTTGTTCTCTGCCAGCTCACTTGTGTCCCACAGAAAGCAGGGCCTGTGCAGAACCCCAAACGAGACCTTTCTCCAGGCAATGAACAGTTTGAACTCCAAGCAGAAGTTGAACTTCATAATGTTAGCAAATGAGTGTGGTCCACTGAACTCAAAGAAGTCCATGGAAGGAAGAGTTGAAATATGTTAATGGCGTTTTTCTTCTCGTACAACTCATAGAGCTCACCACATGATATGAGTATTTTAGACCCAGTCAACATTGGACATTCTTAAAACACAGTCTCTCTTGAAGGGACCTGAGTGTGAGGACAGCTGGGCTGAGGTTTGTTGTGGGGTGCAAGTAACTTGTCCCTGAGCTCACCTGAAATTTTGCCCCTTTTCTGCCTCAGTGCAGCTTGCCCACTGGGGTCTTCCATACTGCTGATTAATTTCTGGAGTCAGGAGTTACTATGTGAGGGCTTCTTGAAGACAAAACAGTGCAGCAAGTCTCTATTCTACTACAGAATTTTGCTGCCTCTTTATTTCTTTGCAGCCTCCCACACAGTCATCATTGTTTTGCTAAGTTTTCCTCATCTCTGAGTGAAATGACCTAGCTTGTATGCCAGCTGGCATTGCCTCATCATCAGAAATAGCCTGGAACATCAGATTTTGGAGCTGCTCAACACCTCCTTCTCAGAGCCCTTGAACAGTGGCTTTTACAGTCCATTTTTTCTCTGCTGTGTTTAGAGTCAGAGCTAGAGTCCCTAGTGCTTGTTCAAGTGTCTTTGATCTGGAATGTGCCACAGTGATGTGGAGAAGAGGAAGAAAATCAGAAAGTGGTAGACCCTGACAAACAGATGGAGGTTGCAATTCAGCTTGACTAGGATAGATGAGCAAGCTCTGACAGTGATCTAGGTAAACAGCTTTGCATTATAGCTCTGAATCACCCAATTTTCACATGACTGATGGGCTTGGGTCCCCTGTGGGTGTATCAGAGATGGTGATCAAGCTCTGGTCTCTAGGACTCTTCCCCTTTGTGATGTGCTCTTGCCTGAAACATTTTGCTCTCTTACCTTTGAGAATCATACAACCAGGAGTGTCTATAGGCGTGACTTTAGCACCACAAAATCTAAGTCTTCACTTAAACTGTGCAATTTTGGGAAGCAACCATGAGGATCCAGAGGTGACAGAGAGGTTTTTAGTGACCAACATACTTCTGCCAGTGAGAGCACTACATACAGATGAATGGAAGCAAAGGTTTGCCTGGACAGCCCATGGGCAGGGATAATTGTACCCAGCCCATCTGTTTCAGTTTTCTCTTTCACAGTAGCTTCAAACTGCCTATTTTATAGTTTATGTTTATTTTTACTCAGGCAAAATTTTGCTTTACAGTTTAAAAGCCCCTCCATTTTTCTGGAGAGATCACGAGAGAAAGGGCTAGGTGCATCCCTCTTTGGATACTGGTCCACATGAGGCCCAACAGCAACCCTCCTGTCTTACCAAATTTTGAAAGAAGCTATTGTGGCAGTAAAGGCAGCTTGAAACTGCAAAGCCATCCTTACTTCTTGTATAGTGTCAGTCTCACTGCTTAATTTCCAGCTGCAGACAGTAACTATCATCTCCTTGTGTGACTTTCCTGGTAACTCAGATTACAAGGTTTCACCCAGCAAATCCTGCTCCATTGCCTGCCACAGTTTTTATTCCTTCTATCTGGCACTTCCATAGTATTGTGGGATAGTCCAAAATAGCCCTTAGCGTGCTGAGTAGCTGCACCATAAGTCTTGCTCACACACATGCAGGAAGGTGAATGTGCAGGAGTCAGTGGTGCTGTGTAGGAGGCAATGGTGGCTCTTCCAATGGTCTGCAGCAAAGGGCTTTGGCAGGGTGAGGGCTGTTGACCCCTCACAGTGTTAGCATTCATTTGAACTGGGGAAGTTACAGGTCTGGTCCACTTGCAGAAATCACAATCAGAAACAGGATTGATTTGATGTTTCCAAATAATTACCTCATTAATAGCAGAAGCTGGGTGAAAGACAAGCTTTAGCAAACATTTTAGCTTCAAATGGGCATCCTGGAGCATCTGGCTAATTTGCTAGTGTGTAAAGGCAACAGAAAATGTCACAGGTTCTGCTGACCCTGCATTGTCTCAAGGGCATAGCCCTCTGCTGACACATTAGCTCACCCACGCAGCTCCCTGCTCAGGCTGCTCTCAGTCTATTTCATGTTTATCTGCATTTCAGCACAGATACAGCTCAAGTCAAATGACCAGACAAATGAGAGTTTTGGGGAATGAGATAGGAAAGTAAGGTACTGTATAAACACGGAGATCAAGAAGAGAGAATTGCCATCTGATAGAAACAATTTCCTAATAAGTAATGAGCCTACTAAACAAAAGTTGAAGTAGAAAGATGTGAATACAGGCTGCCACACACATTTAATGCTTTCTTGGCACCAAGGAGTTAAAAGAACACTTTCCAATGCTTAATGTTTTGCAAAGCTTATCCTGCCCCTGCCCATGTAACAAAGGGAACAGTCCCAAAGGGATACAGCTCCACATGTTGCAAGAGTGAAGCACGCAAGGCCCAGATCCTCATCATGAGCAGCTCTAATACCCTTTTGAGAGGTATTCACAACTCTGAGGTGCACAGAAATAATGATAAATATGACATAGACAAGTAATTTGCATACTAGCATAGGTTTCTGTCAGCTGAGGGCTGGCTGGTAAAGGAAACCTCTCAAAAGGCTGAGCACTCAAAAGGTGAGGGAGCTTTCCATCCAGGCTCAGGCTGAAGCTAAATAGTTACCTTTTTTATATTAGGCGATACTTGAAGTCAAATATGACACCTATGCTAAGCAGCATTTTCTTTGCATATGTGAATGTATACAGCTTAAAATTAAGCCATGCTGGGTCACTCTGATGTCAAATCACATCCTGTGAAAATCTTCCACAGACTGAGTACACCTTTCAGTAACTGCTGTATTAGCCCTTATTGGTGTTAACATAAAGCTCTATCTTCACATAGAAAAAATCCATTCCAGCTGCTGCCACAGTTTAACTTATGGATCCTAATATGGGTGAAATGAATACAGACCTAGGTCCATGGTCCTGCTTTACTGACGGTCCTGTACATTCCTGCTCAGACAAATACCAGGCCATGGCAAGCTGCAGGTGAGCCACTGCACTCTTTTTGCTTTTGTTTCCAAAGCTCATGTTCTGACAGCATCAGTCTGACCTTCTGTCTCCTCTTACAAAATAGAAAGCAGAGCTAATATGTCATAGGACAGTCAGGTGCAGACTACACAGATTTCAGACAAAGGGAGCTAGATAAATGGGTCAGTGGTGGCAGAAGACACAGCCTGATAGGCTATAGGATACCTTGTTGGATTTTGACATTAACTTTGCAGGGGTAAAATGCAGAACTGGCACCATTTATTCTCCTCCATGTTCTTGGCAAGCAGGTTTCTCTATTAATAGAGCATCAGTAGCTCACCAGCCTCACAAAGGCATTTTGAAGATTCTTTCCTGATCCATTGATCTTGTCTTCTGTTTTGTCTGTTGAAACATAGTTAATGTATGAAGGTACTGCTTTTATTTGGAAAAGGTTGCAAAGTTTGCCAGATACCATGCACAGCCGCCCTTATCTGTTCATGGAAAGGAATCCAAGCTCTGCACTACACAATTACTCAGTGCTGCAAGTAGTGAAGCAGCATGATGTCTTTCTCTGTGAAGTTCTATCTTGTGGCTGGCATGAGCCAGCTACAGCCTTAATAATTTCCATTTCCATGGCTTAATGCAACTGCCACAACTTAGCTGAAGAGCTAAGCAGAGAGTAGCCAACCAGTTACTTACCGAGCATGTTATTTTCTGCAATGCTTTGCCCTTTAAGGCAAGGAAGTTTCAGGCCAATTTGTTCTTAAAATGTTGCTTCACTGCATGTAGCAACTGAGCTTTTCTGGGAACACGTTTCCATTCTCAATCAAGCTTGGAAGAAGCTTTCCTGACGTAATGACTGACTATGCTCAGAGTCACCTGACCAAAATGCATTGAGTAAGGACAATAAGAAATACCAAGATTAGTTAGTCCCATAATTTTACCTTTCTTCTGCTTCACCTCTTGAACCTATTTGGGCAGTAATGAATATTGAAATCACAGATGGCCTCAATTTTAGTTCACACAAAAGGATACTAAGCACCTCCACTGAACTGAGGTGAAGAGGGCTGAGCAGTCTTCACGTGTCTGAAAGTTAGGCTCAGATATGACTGCTGATTTTGGGGAATACTTGAATAATTTGACCCAAACTGAAAAGCCCGTTCTTCAGAATGGATTCAGCACCTACGCTCTAAGAATCAACATCGTAAACCCAGTATAATGCACATAGGACTTGTGTAACACCATGCAAAACAAGATTACTGAACCTTAACTAGAAGTGAAAAATTGAAGGAAGAGGTGCTTCCAGGAGTTCTGGGGAGCAAGCAGCACACCTCTGTGTGCTGTCCTTGGTCTCCAACTAGAAGATGCGGGATGGAACTTGGCTGGCTCATTGATACACATGCATAAACCAAGATGATGCAAAAACTTTTCTGTGTGCCAGGAGCCCTAGTCAGGCGTCTTATGGATGATGAGGGGACGAAATAATACCTCCAGTCCACTAGGGAACTTAAGAGGGTGCTGTCTTCTTCACTGAAGAATTAAGGGATTATTTAACTAGCAACTGTCAGATGCCAAAGCGTAAGCAGCCAACATGATTCATCTTTTAGTGCATCATTCTGTTTGTTGGACAAAACAGAAGCTGCTGAATTTAGTACAGGGCTGATAAAGTATTTTCATTAAAATAAAAACATTGTCTCTCCTTTGGAAAACCAGTGTTATACCCTTGCAGGACATCTCCTTCTCAGCCCTGCAGCTTTCCCATAGGACTGCCCTCATTGTTTTAGACAAGTAGTGTTTGTTTAATGCTGGCTGTGTGGTATGAGAAATGGCTTGCTGCTATTTTGCTGGTGATTCATGAGGCAGAAATCCTCCATTGTCAGCACATCACAGAAGTGGTTAAATTTAAATGCATCAAGAACTACACTGAAGAAATTCTCTGACCAGAGTAATTTGTTTTCCTAACATAAAAAGCATGCACTTTGAAATTCAGTGCAACACTGCTAAAACTGGATTTCCTGAAAAGCTACCATATTACAGGATCAATCAAGTTACAGCCAAATTCATTAGGAATAGCACAAGCAGTCAGTTCTTGCAGCTTTGTATATCTTATGCTAAGAGCAGATATGCAGGAAATGTTTTGTATTTCCCTATACAAGCCATGTCACTGCAGTCAACTGTATTCGCTTCTCTGGTCCTAGCTCTGCTTCCCCCTGTGCCCATACAGCTGAAGCCCTAACAAATGAGGTTTTTTCTTCAACATACCTCTTTGGTTCTTTGAAGGGCACACAAAGGTGTCATAGAAAACAGGGGACCCTCAGCTCTGCTTGTTTATAAGGACTACTACCGTATCATCTTTTCCAAAATCCTTGGGAAGAGGGGGACCAGCAAGAAAGCTGTTACTGTAAAAAGAAAAAGTTTGCACTCCATGCAGCTCTTCCAGAAACCCACAGCTACATCAGTGGTTTGGGCATTAGCCCAACTCCTATTAACAGCTTGCGGGAGTAAGTTGCTTTCCCGTGTAATGTCTTAACTGCTGTTAAGTCTCCTTTGGCACATCTCACTTTTCAAAAGGAAATTCCCCTCACTCTTCATTGAACAAGCTAAATATACTCCAACAAGGTGCCTCATCATTTAGGAGGGAATATTTCTGTATACCATGCAGCTGTATTATCTCCTGGTGATTGTATCATGACACATTATTCCTGCTGTAAGTCTGACATTGACATCCCACAGAACAGGCAACAACCCCAAAAAGAATAATAATGCCTGGTCTGCCAATACTGCAGTTCTCCAGAAAAGTCCAGGGGAATCTGCTCATATGGGCACACAACCCTTCTTTACCAGGGTTTCCCAACAAGAACCGGTGTATTTCACCATCTGTGATACCTTCAGCCTTTCCTCTCCTGCACCCATAGGAGACTAAGTACTGAAGTGCTACCAACCCATTCAGAAGTCAGCTTTGAGATAGAAAAAGACCTTGCATAGTATAGTCTTGGTTATCTGAACTTGAGAAATTAATTACAACTGCTTTCCATATGAAGTTTAAGCCTTAGGATACCAGTTGTCCACACTAACATGAACAACATGCATTTTACACACTGAATGTAAGAAGTGATCAGAGCTCAGGTAAAGACACAGCACAGCCACTACATTGCCAGCAAGACTCCAGCAAGTCCCTTCTGGTAGCTGAAGCCTTAGACTCATCAGAATAGTCATGTTTCAGTAATGCATTTAGTATCTACTTCATTTGATTCCTTTATTTCTGCTATGATTCAATATATCAAAGTTTTATCACAATAGGTCTCTACATCAAGTATCCCAAAGCTGTCACATATACTTAGAGAGACATGGTTTTAAATAGAAGTGTATATGCTTTTGTTTTACCAGTTCACAGGTGGTCATAGTGCTGAAATATTCCCATATTTTTCAATGACATTTCAAAATAGTTTTTATTATAGCAGTGGGTATCAGCTACAACAAATGTGCAAGCTGATCTTCCCCAAATACATCACCTGTTGTGATCAGTGAAGATAGCAGTACTTACTTGAAATTATGCTTCCAAGAGAATTATTCAAATTCATATAACTGAACCATTGCTCAATAGCACAAAACACTTTGACCACCACAGAGGTAAGTTAGTCAATTCGAGTCCACAGTAAAGAAAATGCTGCTTGGACTTAAGTCTTACAAGTCCTTGCCTAAGCTTTGGCAGAACTGGAACCAGGAGCCACTTCCCCTTTGGACAGCAAAGCTGGTACTGGACAGAGGTAAAGACAGACCCTTCTGCCTCCTCTCAAGTTGCAGCACTGAGTACCCCCTGGAGACTGGGCTGTGCCGCAGGGCTGAATGACGCCGAAGTTCAGGGGAAGGGCTGATTCTGATTTTGTGATAATGGCATGGTCAGAGGCTCCTCTTGGCCAGCAGTTTATGAGGGGCAACTTCCTGATACAGAGGTAGGCATGCAGCCCCACCAGGGACGGCCCCTTCCCTTCTTGATGAACAAGTACACACACAGGCACAAACGCATACACAAAGTCTCTCACACACAGCAATCGTGTTCTCTGCTGTTACACTGTTGCAACAGACCTGGGCGACTAGGAGGACTCTGCATAGCAATCTTAGCAGAAACATGAGTCGTTTCCATCTCTTAAACAGCTGTTCTTTTGCATGCCTTTGGGCGATGAGAACAAGCCCCCATGCCAAGCAACCAGATGCCTTTTCATTCAGATTTCAGATCTGCCCATTTTCAAATCTTTTATTCCCAATGCAGACAATACTCTTGCGTAAATGATTCACAGCTTCCTAGTGAAATTGGGACAGGTGGACACGAAGAGTTATGATTAGACTGATAATCTGAAAATCTGAGCAATTTCAAAGGTTCAAAGAAGAAAGTATTGAGAATATCTTCCATTCCCTGAACTGGACCACATACTCAAAGAATCACACCTGCTAATAATGACAGCAGTTGTGTGGCTCCATACACAACAAACCTGCCTCCACTAGTAAGCATTCACTTAAGCTATGGGGTAAAATATACAGTATCACTATCTGCAGGCTTCACATTATCAAGTTCTGTTGTAGGAAACTGGAGTTAAGCACCTAAAATATACTGAGAGCATTGAATTAAAAATCTAATTCCCTGAGCACTCTTGGTTTCCATTGATTTTTTTGATTGCTGCTGCTCCACAGTCCCTGACAGAATATCAGTACATCCAATGGCCTGTTTCAGGGAAAACAGGAAACTCTGATTCTCATAAAGCTGTTATGCAAAGAGGACCCATTAAAAAAATTTAAAAGCTAACTTAGTCTGACTGCTCCCATTCTGCCCCTAAAAGCAGCCTCCAGGCACCATTTAGAGGAGAATTTTTGGAAGAACCAACCAGATACAAGTAACATCATATTTACCCAGTACCTTACTGGCTTCCATTGTTATTACCTATTGACCTTATCATCTTGCTCATTAATGATATCAAGGCACTTATTTCCTACCTAAGAATATCTTAATGTGGCCTCCAGTCACGAAAAAGTACATTTTCAATTCAAGCTAGTTCACATAAAAATGCGAAGTTTGGTTATTCTTCTGAGTGCAAGAGATAATATACGGGCTGCAGTCAGGAAGTTTTACTCCTAGATCTGCAGCTCTCTTGCTATGATGCTTTGGACAAGTCACACCTCCCCCTGCATGTCTGTTTCCCTTCACTAGTCATGTCAACTTAAATGTTTCTCAAGGTGGGAAATGTTTCTTCCAAGGCCCAAGGACTTGTGCAAGATTTTAATAGGGCAGCTAGACTAGAAAATCCTGTAGTGGGCACATGGTCAGAAAGACATTCATATGGTCACTCCAGGCTAATAGTCTTTGTGACTAGTGTTGGCTACTCTTGTCATAGTTCAAATCAATTTATACTAGATTCCAGGTCTTGGAAGCAGAAGTCCAGTGATATCATTTAATCTCCATAGCTCTTAAAATTTGAGATGGCAATAGTTAAGGCATGCAGTGTGGTAAGAATATTCTACCATGGAGTTTCCTTTGTCATCAAGATAGCAAATGCATGTAGGAACAAGTCCTTTCTCTTGAAACAAAGGTAGCTGGAGGGTTCTCACTGCAGTGCCTATGCACACAGGAAGGCACTAGTAAACCTTGATGCTTCTGAGCATTTGGTTAAAATGTTTGGTTAAAATTATATGCTGCTTTCTAGCACATAAAACCCAATCACCTTCTTTCAGCTGCATATCTCTGCAGTTCGTACAGGTAATAATATCACAGATTTTCCCCTGTACAACTCCTGAAAACTTTTAGTCACTGATGTCCTTTTAAGGAGAGGTGATTTAAGGGGAAAAGAAAGAACTCTAAAAAAAAATCCTAATCCTGTCTGCTTCTCCATGCACTTAGGGGTTTTTTTTCCTTCTTATCCAACATGCTCTTTAACCTCAAGGAGGTTTTAACAATAGTTAAGAAAAGCAATCAGTTCCACTGTGACCTCTTCCCCACAACCATAAATTATTACAACTTAACATTTAACAATTAAGTTAACATTTTACAATTAACAATTACATTTAAGAATTCATTAACAATTAAACATTTCATAGACAGTATAAAATCTCATTTAAAAGAACCATTGATTTTACTTCCATCTAGGGGGATCTGTGTGACTGAAGCATCGCTGTGCTGCTCTGACCTGGAATTGCTCGTACATTTGAAGAGGTCAAGTCTGATACTACCATCTTCAGTCAACTGATACTGTCATTTTCCTGAAGCATGAAAAAAATGTCCCAGTGACTGTATTTTGTACCATTTTAACAGAGGTACATTTTCAAATATACAAACCAGAGTAGCTGTCAGCTCCAAGAGACTCTAGATGGAGTGCCACTATGGATAGGAGCTCTGACCCATCCATTCACTGTGTCTGCACAAGTTCATGCATAAACATGTAGGATTTCTGATACAGTGCAGAGAGACTGTACAGTAGGTACAGTCATTTCCATGCACTAACAGCCATACACTGCAGTAAAAGCAAGAGGACAAGGAGTTTAGATACTTCCAAGTCTGAGTGCTGTCAGTGCCTCTTTACCCTCAAAACAAAGTTATCAGCTTTCCTGATCATGAGTCTGTGGTTCAGTATTGTCCCCTCAAGACAGAATTTGGCATTGCTTTTGATGACAGCCCTGCCTTAAAACAACTCTTTCAGGACTATGCTGGTAGGCTGAGTCCTTGCCAGAACTCCAGAGATGAAAATCAATGATAAAGGGATGAGCTGGACAACAGCAGCAGCATCTTCAAAGGGAGATTGATTCCTGATTACTTAGGTTGCTTCCACCAGTCTGTGGGAGAGAAAAGGCTTCAGAGCAAAAGCTGCTTGCAGGTCTTCCTGTCCTTTGCCCTACAAAGCCTTGTGTGCTAACTCCTGCAAAATCTGCTCATGTCTGATGAGCCATGAGGCAGCCTCCAGTGCAAGAAAAAACAGCTGCTACAACACTGCACCAACATTTTTGTCATCTGGTTTGAATAACAGTGGCATGCTCATCATAGGACAGTTCTAACCATTATTACCTTGCTTAGCCTATCATCATCCAAGCATTTCTTCTCTTGAACACTGAAGATGTAGGAGCAGCACAAAGATTCAGTTAGATGAAGAGATTACTTGTTTTAATGGCAAAACAAATTATATTCACTGTCAGAGCCAGAATCAAATTTGCCGCATCCAACTAATGAACTTGAGATATTTATACTTTGATATTTAATGCCATCAGTTTATTTTCAAAATTTTTATGTAGTTTCCAATTGTTGAGTGATAGTTATATGTTCAAACCCAAGCCCAGCAATGAAGTTTTCAGTCTTTCAATATGGTAATCAGGGCTACAGAATTGCTTACCTAAACAGGAGGCAAAAACCTGACCATCATTATATGGTTAATACCAAGGTTTTCTTGCTGTTAGCAGGACTATGTCAGTTTTTTTCTTCTCCATTAAAAGCAACACAGCGTACCCCAAATTAAGCAGTGGGAAATTTTTTGGACAATGGTGAGCTTGTTCAGAAACTTTATGTTTCACAAAGTTCAAAGGTATGGATTCAGCTTATAAATATGGTAGCCAAAAGACCCTGGCTTCAGATTTATAAAGTCAACAGCCAAGGAAGCCCAGTGTTCATGCATTGCCAGAAGTAGCAGAGTTGCCTTTGTTGTGTTTTTGGAAAGTCTTTCCAGCTGAGAACCTGATGGCTTCTGAGCATTCCTTCCTACAGGAGGCTTTTAACAACAGCTGAATAGCTCTTTTTGCAATAGAATGATCAGCCTGTTCCAGGCAATTTTCCATTTTCCCAAGCCTTTCTTTCAACTTCCCTAGTCGTGTTACTCAGGGGTTATGAAATCAAAAAGTCCTCTCTTAAACTATACTATAGTACTGAGGTGACCTGTTCCTGAGAAACTGTGAATGCTCAAGACACATTTCAGAGACAAAAATTGCCCGGTAGCATTTTTATGAGCTCAAGAGATAGAATGGGGGATGGACTCACTCCCCAGGCAGCAAGGATTCCCTGTTTGTGGTCTTTCAATGTTCCTGTCACCACGACTGCTAACAAATTACTTCCCAAAGACAGAATGTCCCATTGTCCCCAGACCCTGCTAGTCAGTTTGTGCTCAGAAAAGGAGGAGCAGAAGTACTCCTAAGCAAACCAGAAATGTTCTTCGGGCAGAGTGAAGAGTTGCTAGTGCATGCTCCATGTAGTATATAATTCTGACCCTCTAACACTTCACTCAGGTATATGGCAAATAAATTCATGGGATCTGTCATGTGTAATGCTCCTAGCAACAAGAAATGCAAACTACTCCTCAAAGAGCTCGTTTCATCCCTCTCTGTTTCAGACATCTTCCCCACCACTAAATGCACAATGAAATTATTTATTGTATAGACATTTGGTCTAAAGGCTGCCTTTCTGGAGGTGTTAAAATCCATTAGATGCTGTAAGCTATTGTAAACGAGCCTTGGGGATTAAGAGTCAATTTATCTCCTGTCTGGCACCGAAGGAGGCAGGGTAGTGAGGAACAAGTGAAATGTGAGTGACAGTTTGTTTTCCTTTACTCCGACTTTGCCAATCAGCATGTAACTGGCTTGGAAGAAAAGGGACAGCTCTGAAGAAAAGGACCACAGCAGGAAACAGCAGCAGAGGAACATGGAGAATCGTTAGCTGCTAACTAGCTAGGTACTAGGCTTTGTACACTGCATACCCGTGGCCCACTGCAAATATCCTGCCTCAGTGGGGGTGGAGCCCCAGAAGACAGCAGGACTACACCTCAGCTCTACCAACAGGCCATCATCACCTGAATGCCCAGGGCAGGAAAATGTCCAGAGAGGGATCTGTTTCATGGACATGCAGCCTTTGGTGCTCCAACAAGTAAAGTACTGTTTGGGCATCATTATGCCAACTGGTAAGCTGTGTGGTGGTGTGCTCTGACCTTCAGCTGCCACAGCAGCCTGCTTTTAAGAAACGGCAAGAGTAAGGGTGTCTGTAAGCAGCTCTGGCGACAAACTGGTCCTCTCAGGTCCATAACTAAGACAGCAAAGCAGTAACTGAGCCACCTAAACCCTGACATAAGTACAGCTTTCAAGCAAGAATATGGCAAGGAAATTAAGGGGAAGGACACTAGCTGAGGAGTAGACACTGAACAAGACTGGTTTTCCCCCAGCCCTGACAGACCTGCAAACAGAGGACTCCCCAGGCTGGTGGCCTCTTGTCCTCTCCTCCTCCTTTCCTCCTGGCAGAGCTGTTAGTTTGCATTTGAGAGCCAGGAAGTCCTTTTTTTTTCCCCACAGAGTGGACAGAAACAGAGTTCCTGTTAGTGAGCTAGTACTGCATAAGTCTGCCTCTAGAAAGTCTTAAATTCCCTTCAAGTCTACTCCTTGCTCCTGTTTGTGAGTTTGTAGTGGGAAGTTTAGCACCCCAAAGCCTCCAGAGAGGAGACAGGAGGCTCAGGACCTGTAATTGCCTCAAATCAAAGTGTAAGGAAACCTGTCCTCCAAATCCTACTCAGAAATTTAATTCAGCTTTCCAGTTTTCACAGCAGAGAGCAAAGCCCTCATAACTGTCCTTGTCCTTATTCAGGAACTGCAGATGTGAGAAAATTCCAACCTTCCCATGCATCCGCTTAATGTAAGGCCAATTGTCCACACATACCAGTCTGAGCCTGAGATACAGGAAGACAGCTCTGTGTCTGGCAAGTAGTGCTAATGCAGGCATAGAAAATGGCAACTTTTGTGTTCCTCATGCTTTTCTCAAGGAAAAGGAAATTTATGGTTGTGCAAATCTTTCAATAGAATAAAAATCCTTTTGTTTGAGTTCTTTTGTATGTCTTGTCCTTAGCTAGCTACTCATGATCTGCCTCGCACCTCTTCAGGTTGCCTTGCAAGTGCAAGGACTAACAAAGACTAGGTCCATGCATAGTGCCTATACTGGGTGCAGGGCAAAGAAAACTGGCCATAAATGCTTATGAGTAGAACTGACTGAGAAACAGGAATTCAGAGTCAACAGTTGATGCACGGGTCAAATCTCAGCCCTGATATTTAGATAGGACTGACCCTATTTCTTCACAGCAGATATGTCTGTGTATGTTTTCAAGTGAAATATCCCAGACGATTAACATGTCTCAGTTTTCCAGTCTCAGCCATTCAGATCACCACCACCACCCTGCTTCTGGTGCTCAGGTCCTTGAACTACGGAGAAATAGGGCTAATCCAGTTTTAGAGCTGGTTTGATACCTGGTTAGCATAGGAATGTGTCTTTTAGCATGCTATTAGTAAGTTCATAACAGCTTTTTTTTCTTCTTAACACTGATTAGCTGCAGTAATTTTGGTTTAATCTTTTAATTTAATTGTTCAAAAATGCCCTAAACAAAGACAAAATTACTTGACTGACACACAGGATTTTCCCACAGAAGGTCTTCCCCAAGATTTTCCCATTAATCTTTGCAACTTCTTGCTGTTTCTTTTGGCATGTGTCATCTCCTACCTGCCCTGCACTGGGAGTTGTATTTCATAGGATCTCCAAAGCACTCCTGATTTTTCCCACAACCAAGGGACTTCTGCAGGTGACTTCCTACCATTTGCAGGTGTCCTCAAGAATTAAATCACTGCTGGAATTATAAAAGCTGGGCAGTATAAACTATCTTTTACCTCTGCCTACAGAGTGTCAACATTCGGGGGGGGGCTGTCATGCTCTGACACCTCCACATGGATATCAGCCAAGTAGTAAAGCAGTTCTACTTCAGCAGAGGTATCAAGGATCACAGCTGCAGCTGACGCCAATATTTTTATGGCACTGTATGAGCGAATTGTACTAGGTCTGTTGTTACAGTGGTCTTTTGAAATAAGCAATAGCTTCCAAACGGAATCAGGAGTTCCACACTAAACATGTCTGTCGAGCCCAGGTATGTCCTTCAGGCACTGACACACTGGTTTCCAGAGAAGTTGTGCATAGTAGTACCAACCAGGCTGCCCCCAAAGTGAAGTCTCTGGGATGGTTCTTGTTACACCAAATGTCATGTCAGCTTCCTCAATCTAGGGTTTTAAAGGCTTCCCAAATACTGATGCTGTTTTAGATTCAGGCTCATCTCATCACCAGAGTAGGCACCATCACACTGTGGAGAGTGGCTATTTTTTGTTGTTCCCTTCCAGGCAACAGCCTAAGTTTCTACCAGTCCCTACAGAAGATATTTGTTACTTATATTTCTTATTAACTCTTAGCCCAACAATTTACCCTGAGTCTACAGAGCGTCATTAGGGTTCCTAAGACAGAGCAGCCAGGAAGACTGCTATTTCATGTGCTTCTCTTTGCCTTATTGACATAGGATTGAGAAGCTATTCGAAGGGACCCTGTGGGATCTGGATTAAGAAGCCATGTCAGAGGAACATGGTTAGTATTGTAATCTTGGATAGTCAACCAGTGGGGTCTGTGCAGTTGAATTCAGCAGAAACAGTCAGCTGAGGCTAAGTACAAACTCCACTGGTGTAAGCTACCTTCCCTCTGTTTACTTAGAAGCTGTACTAATTCACACACACGCTGTATTTCTAGCAGTGGGTTCCTATCAGATTACCTGATAGCTTCAGGCAGACCTTTTTGCATAGCATGTATGTTTGTAATATATTCCTGGCTGCTTTGTGGATCAGAGAATAATAAAAGGCAAACATCACCTAGTCAGGACTATAAACTGCATATAGCTTGAAACTGGTTTGTTTCACTAATTAATTTCACTAGTTAATGTAAAAGTTTGTCACTAAATGAGCACATTATGCATATATTACAGAAGGCTGCATGTCAGCGGGAAATCAATGCTCAAAAGCTCTGACACCTCTGCTTGTAACACTGTTCAAGCATTGCTGTGACTGCTGAAAAACAGGTGAGAATTGGCGATCGTAAGACACGTGCCTCAGTACCTTTCAAATTAAATTCAAATTACTGCTGGAATAAGACTGTCTGCTTCATTTATCATTAATAGCAATAATGATGCTGGTGCCTTAGCCTGAAAGAGTCTGTCAAAAGCTTTAGGTAACCCCCTCATCAGAAGGGACTCACATCTTACCTCTTGCCATTAAATCCACACCCATGATGGGATGGGGATCATAGGGAGCCATTCTGCTTTTAAAAGGAGACTGTTCATGTCCCAGCCTTGAAGTGTCCCTCACCACAGGCACTCTGCAAATGGCAGTCATGTCTTCTGGACATAAGTGTAGAGGGCTTTGGGAATGGAGAAATCTTGCTCTGCATCATGCAGTCAACCTTTCTGTTCTTGAAACAAGAGAGCCAGCCGCAATGATCCTGCAGGAGGAAAAAGGCAGTTCTGACAGCTTTCAAAAACATTTATGTGCCTCAGGTAGCACTGGGGAAGGAGAAGAGACTATAAGCAGTAATGGAGGAGCAATGGAGTAATGGAGGAGTGTCTTGCCTACAACTGCATGGCAAGCAGGCACAGCCATAGGGAAAGCAGGAGGTAAGGAAGTTGCTGCTTTCCTCTCATCCATCCATCAAAATGGAATCAAAGTTTGACCTGCTGGCTTCTCTAAGCAATGCCACTTTTACTGCTTATACTTCTGTCTTTGTTCAAACAGTATAGATCACCAGCTTGAGCATGAGGCAAGACTTGGCAGACTGGAGTGGTGGGGTTCTGCATATAAACTACATGACTTTTTAAGTTGTTGTGGCTACTGGGGATGTGGGGAACCCCAGATGGGACCAACAGATGCTCCCTTCTACCCCTCTTCAAAAAGAGAGGCAGAGGAGGAAAAAAGAGACTTATGAGTTCAGAAGGAACTAAACTACTTTAATGAAATATTAATAATAAAATAAAAATAAATAATTAAATATATACAAAACTGTATCAAGCTCCCAAGATGACAATCATGACACCGGCTGGCACTGGAGCAGTCCCAGGCTGGACTCAGTGACAGACGGGAACTGGATTCTGGATCTGCATTCAGGATTTGGATCAGAGGCAGATGAACAGACAGAGTCCTCCTCAGATATCGGCCACTGAAGAAAGAGGGAGCTGACCCTTTGATCCCTTAGCTTTTATACTGAGCATGATGCAGATGGGATGGAATACCCTGTTGGTCAGTTTTGGGTCACCTGTCCTGTCTGCTCCTCCCCCCACTACGTTTTTCCGCTTCTGACCCTCCAACAGGGCAAATAACAAAGTTGGTTGGCCTTGGTTGCTATAGCAATAAGTATAAGCAAGAGCCTCTCTGCATACCGTGCCTTGCCATCAGCTATAAACATAGGTCTTACCACTCTGAGAGAGTGAACATTGTCTGCACAATGTGCTGTTAATTTCAGTAGTTAGAAGAGGCCTAGCTAAGACGCAAAGTTACTGAATAAAATTGGTTCAGTTTTGCCTCAAACCAGGACATAAGTACATTTATCACATGAAATTACTAAAACAGGTGCTTCCCAGAAGGAGAAAGCAACCAGTCTGAGAGACTTCCTAAGTTAGCTTAACTTTGTAACAAACTGATTTAGAGAGTTCATCAACATAAGGGTTTTGCTCTGATTCATATATCAGTTTAGACATTGATAGTTCAGTTGGTCCAGTTTCAGCATGTGAACAAGGATTTGGTAGTCAGATGCTGTACTAACTGTACTAAACTCACTAATAATTTTTCTGTTTTAATTACCTTTTAAGCCAAGACATCTGCTGGTCTCTGAAATCCACATCTGAGTTACTGGCTTCAGGCTTTTAGCAGCTACTTTGGAGAAAGGACTGAAAAGCAAGAAAGATATTACTTTTCTCTTACACTATTCCCAATCAGAGTTAATGAGTTTCCTGCTCAAAAAGCAGAAAAAGTAAGTAGTTCTAAGCCTACATGATAAAATTACAAAGGAAAGAATCTGAGAATAGTAGTTGCCTTTCATTAACACTGATTTTACTCAAGGCAGTGTGAATTTCCCAATTATATGAAGCAATAGTATGATTAGAGGTTATAATTAAGATGCAGTTTATGAGAGAAGAGAAGGCCTTTTTGTACATCTTCTAAAACGCTCTTCTCAGACCTGGGCTTAAGAATTGCTCAGTGCTACTGTGATAAGTACAAAACTTGCCTATACTTTGCTTATGCAAGGTATTAGTGGTAGAAGTAGATATGAAATATTTATACTGCAGTAGTACGGTCAACAGATCTACAGGAGCTTCAGCTATGAAGGAGCTGAGTTAATACCATTTAGGCTTTTAGGTTCTGGTAACAGTAGCACAAGACAAAGCTGCCCAGGAAAATGCAAGCAGACTGTGTGTCCTCGGTGCACTCATACCAAAGTTATGCTATGCATTCATCTGTGAGAAACTCCATGGCTGTGCTTCAGTACAGTATTTCTCAGTATTTGACAGCTAACTTCACATCAGATGCCAAGGCTTAGTAATAAGAGTCCTCCCCACATGCTCTTTCAGGTTGCAAATTTGGGGCAATGGGTTTTTATGCAATTGTTTTACACAGGAATGAAGGGCAGATACTGATGGACTAAACTCATCCTTGCCAAGCAAACTGGATCACAGTTCATGCTGAGGCTTGCAAGAGTAAGAAACTTTATAGGGTTCAGTCATGCAAAATGCTGACTTCCCTCAGGGAGGGCTTATCCTCCTGAACGCTCTTACCGTTGGCTCCCAGGCAGGTTTTCACACTCCTGATAAGAAAGGCAGGCCTGTCAACCAAGCATTTCCAGGGCTTAAAGTTGTCCTCAGTCCTTCAGATCTTCATCTTCTACACAAGATCATGTCTGGCTCTGAAGGCATTGCCCTAAGGAAGGAGGTCCAGAAGGAAGTTAGGCTAAGAACTAAAAGCTCCAGTATATAGACCAGGAGGAAGGAGGGAGAGAAAAATTGGTAAGGAGTAGATCCGTTACTGGTTCAGAGCAAGCATTTTTAAGCATATGATTAGTAGGAACAACTGGGTGCAGCGGCATTACACACACCTCTTGCTCACTATAGTGATTTCACAGCCTAGAAATGTACAAGGAGACCAGAAAAATGGGTCGCCTCAGCCTGCTTTTTGCTTTACTTTGAATATTGTCTGTTTGAGGTAAGCACAGCACTGTCCTTTGCTCTGGCTGGCACAGGTACTAGAGGAACAAACCTGCACAGAGTTGACAGTGTCAGGTTGTTCCCTTTCAGAGCAGTGTCAGATGGACTAGCCCTTATTGCAGAGCAGAAGGGTCTCGTAAAGACCATCAGAACAGTCACACAAATAGTGACATACCTGTTTGTGGACATTTGTGCTGCTGATGTCCAGCAGCTCCACCAGAAAGAAGTAGCTATTGGAAGCCAGAAGTTGTCGGTATAATGTCCTTGTAGCTGTGCTGCCTTAAGGTTGTGTGAGTTCCCAAAATATGTATGGAGGATTCATGCCCATCTTTTCAAGTCTTAGTTAATTGAATAGCATATTCCTCTGCCCACAACACCAAAGCTCTAAAAGACTGCAGTGGTCTCCATGGAAACAGACAGTACCAGGCCTGTCTATTGGTGTTAATGTTTTCAGTAATAAAGGAATTAACATTTTACTTTTGAAGTGTACAGGGACTTTGGAATAAAACCATTTTATCTTTAATTCTTCCCAGCCTCTTGCAGATGGAAATAGGTATGGCAGCTGTCCACAATCTCTTTGCTCCCTTCTCCCTACCTTCCTTCCTCAAACAGAAAAGCATTCTTTTTTATATAAGTGCTGGCAGTTACAACAAGATTCTTGGTGCTGAGAAGTTTAAAAAGAAGGCATCTTAAACATTCCACCTTTTGGGATGTCTTATGCCATGGAAAATTTGTATTCTAGATACTTATGAAAAGAGACTCCAGCATCCCAATCCCAACCTAATACATAATGAGACAAATCCTTGCATTTATCCTTTTAGACCCTACCTTTTTTGTGAATTACTTCCCTGAAAGAAATTAAGGGAAAATAGTGGAGCTCATTCAGGAAGTCCCTAAGGCACTCCTTCTCAACCCATCCTTGCCAGTAAGAGCAGATATGGATAAGAGCGATCTTTCATCTGCTGCAGTGGATTAAGTCAGTAGTTTTATGTCTTAGCATTAAAAATGCATCACTCAAGAGTGGTGGGAATCAGGGTGCATGTGCACCGATACCAGGCTGGCACTTCCTGGCAAGCCAGCAGGACTGTAGTGGTCTAATAAATACATTCCTGAAAATCCCCATCTGAAATATCCAAATGACCAGTGTAAATTTAGAGTCACTGAGAGTGACATAACAGATTTGTCTATACCTTCTTCGGTCTGAAGTGCCAAACTAGTTGAAAATTCAGCTGTCCATCATGTGATTGCAGCAGCTGTTCCCTGCTTCCTATGGTTTCATGCCATTTTATATACAGCAACTAGAAAGTTTGCTCTGGGTATTGGTGGTATGAGGATACCCAATCCAACATTTCAGATAGGAAGAAATCAGCAGTAAAACTTGCAAGTATACTCCTGAAAGGAGACAAAATCTGTCTTCCAAGCCTGTTTGATCCAGTCTTCCTCTGGAGACCTCTCTTTATTTTTGGTTTTCTTGTAACAGCATCCTGTCAAGCAAATAACAGGTAAAGCTTCAATGACTTAGAACCTCTCCTCTAAAGTCAAGTTGGAACAAATCATTTACCTATTGCAGCCGAGTTACAGTTTTTTTCTGGCCTTGACAATATAACCAAGTGGTAGGAGCACTGGAGTGCTGAATTTCCTCTTAAATTTTCTTTTTTTTTTTTTTTTTTTCCTTCAAACAGCTCTGATTGCTCCAATGGGAAACAAAAGAATCACTTCTTTTTTTTGACCCTTGCTAGTTCTTGCAGTGGGCTGTCTCCCAGAAAAAGGGCAATGGGACATCTAAGTCTGAATGCCTTGCAGCTCTTGAACCAAGTAGAAGGGAAGAATTTTCTACACCATTAAGTATTGATTGCTGTTTTCTTCTGGGGAATCAACACACAATCTGTGGTAAGGAGCAAAATTAAGACTTTAAGAGCCTCCTCACATTAGTCTGCTCAGTTTTCATTACAGAAATGCTGGATTCTGCTTTCCTCCATCCATTACACGGCATTCCATTTCTCTCCAGGGTCTTCTTTAGTGTTTCCAATGCCATCACTTTTGGGTTTAAGGAAGAATCCAATAAAATGGAGGAGGGGAGGGGAATAGAGAAAGCTGCTGAAGAATTTTGTTGCTGGGGTTGAAACCCCTCTATTCTTCGCCTTTTGGAACATGGCAGTCTCAGAACTGCAGACATGCTGCAATCTCCTCCAAAGGAAAATGTGTTTCAGACTCAGCTTCGCTGTATACCATTGCCTTTGCTCCCAAGGTGAAGATGAAAAGTAAATCAATTGTCCTGTCTTTTGGTACAAAGCTGCATGAACTAAGGAGAGTAAGTGTGCCTGAGACCTTGGTCTTCCTTGCCTAAGGACTGCTCAGAAGCACCTGCACAGAGAGAAGGATAAACTGGCAGCTGTACTACAAAGACCAAAGCCCCATGTAAACGAGCGTCCTGTCTGAGAGCAGCACGTAGGGAAAGACCAGATGAACACAGCAAGCAGTTGGCAGCCTTTCTCCCATTGAGCCTGAGCTTCTGGATGTCATGGGCTCAGACCTAACGAGAGAAAGTGTCTTCCTACCTGACGGTCCTTTGACTTTTCATCCCTGCGTATGTCTAGCACTTCTTAAAGATTAGGTTTTAAACAGGTTCAAAGTACCCTGTGTCAGTGATTATAACTCAATCAAACTACATTTCCTTATGGCTGGAACCTGGCCCCTACTGCCTTGAGCACTATGCATCATGTTGAGCACACACAGGGTCCTGTTGCTCTCTTTATTTAAGTGCCTTCCTTTGAATTCAGCATTGAAATTGTTTTGGCCTCTTCGAGCCCAGCTGTGCACTGAGATCTGCAAACATCTCAGTAGTTTTGACCCCCACAATTGCTACAAATCTGGTTTTGTCAATAAGTGATGCATCAGCTGTAGTCATAGAGCAACATTTTGCTAGTACCCATAAAGACAGCTGTTTTCCAATTCCTTGGTCTAGACCGGGTTCATGTTTACCCACACACAACTCAGAAAAGGGAGGGATAGGATGGATGCCGCCAGACAACTGAAGATTTAGCTTAATTATTCTGAGCTTACCAGGAGTCCACTGTAATCACCATCAAGAGAAAGAGTTGAGTCAACGCTGAAGGCTTTGGCAGGGCAGACTTAGGCAGAGCTGAGGCAGAGCCTGTTCCTGAATTGCTACAGCTGACCCCATCATCTCTTTTTCTGGGCAGATCCCAGTAGTGAGTAGTCATAAGACGAAAAGTAAGATCAGGTCCACTTCTCAGGTAATACTGAAACAAAATAGCAAGAAGCAATTTTGCATTTTTGGCTGTCTCATTTAGACAGAGATGCCACACGCTTGGGAACATCAAGTCCTAAGTGTCTCACAGAAAACAAGTGAGCTGGACACAAGGCAGAGTTGGCACAGAAAGTTTGCCAGCTGTTTTATTAGATCACCACTCTTAATGGTATGCATGTCTCACCAGTGCCAGCTCCTGTAGTCTAGACATATCACAAGGGGAAAAGCACTAATTGCAGTCTCCATTTTGCTGGGGGGACACTCTTTTACCCTGATAGACAGAAAGGCTTGTCTGTGGCACCCTCTCTCCTCACTGTTCTGCCACAAGTAAGGAGACAAGCTTTATATTCATGACAATAAATTCAAATCCTTATCCCCTAGTGTGTCCTTAATAGTATTCTGGAAATGGATCTAGTTTTTAATTGGAGTCTCAGGAATTTAAAATTGCATTGCTGTCAGTGGAGCCAAGCAGCTGTCTCTCTCAAGAAAGAAAAAGAATCAAAGAAAATGGTCTTAGCTTTGTCACAGAAATAACAAGCAGCCACAGTTCTGCAGATGACTTCTCTGAGAAGCAGCGATATGAAGTGGGATGGAGTTCTTGTAGCTGACCTTGAGTAGTTCTCAAATAGGCGAGGGCTTTGAAGCAGGATGAAATGTCTTGTGAGAAATCAAAGACATCAACAGAATGGCATTGGCATAACTTTAAACAATGAGGCTTAGGTTCAACCAACCCGCCTGGGCTTAGGAAAATTAGGTCCTGGTTGCTCTCCCATAGTTGCCACATAACCCAATAAAAGGTGTCTCCTTCCTGTCTCAGATTCCCCATCTATTGATATTGGCCCTAAAAAGTCATCACTCTTTCACAGTGTATATTCCTACAGTAATCTCCTTAAGTGGTATTTTTAGGGAAGCCTGAACTGCTTCAATTCAGCTCCCACTGGAGTCAGTCAGCATTTCACTGGTAGAAGTGTTAGCAGTTAGACAAATAGGAATTTGATTGCAGCTGTCAGAGAGCACAGTTAGACCAGTGCTGGGAGGGTTTGGAAATGCAACCCATGCTGTCATTAAGAAAAGATGAAAGGCCGGGGAGGGGGGGAGAGGGGAGCAAACAAGCAATCCAGCCGCACGTTTGTTCCCCTACATGGAGTTCATAACATTGACAGCAGCAAAATAATTAATTGATTATGCATATGTCACCAGCAGGATGAGGACTAATATGATAAATTTAATAATGAATCTCACCACTTCCTCTCTTCTCTTTCCTGGTCTGAGTCCATGCCATACATAAGCACTCCTGTTAGAAGTGCTATTTTCAAGCTACAGTTTCTGACTGTGTAGGGCCCCTGGAAAACAGTGAGAGTCACATCTGCCACCACTTGCCAATAGGAAAGGGAAAAGCAAGAAGTTTTGTTAGTTAAATCAGATCTCCTCTCTCTCTTCCCTCTCCTCAGTGTTATGATCTGATTATTGAGATCAGCAGTCACCTCTTCCCTGTCCTTGCCCAGGTTAGAGGAATCTGCCCTGGCTCAGAAGAAGCTTTGGATCTATAAGAAGGACTTGTGCTGTGGCAGTAGTGGATCTCCACTGAGACATCTTCACTGCAGTCTCTACACATAAGCCTGAGGAAATAGAAATAGGACCCTGGATGCTCCAGTGAAGACAAAGCCCTTCAAGCAGTACAAGCTGTCTCCAGCCCTGAGCAGCACAGAGTCTCCATATCCAGAGTTTAGAATTTAAACTGAACAAAAGCAAGGCTGGAAGTAGAAGTAATAAATCTTTTAAAAGGAGATGCATACGAGAACCAGCTGTTGAGTCTACTTGTGGGGTTAAGTTTCAGTCCTGCTGGCATTTATGGTTGTGCCAGCTTCAGCTTTGAAAGTCTTTAAGTCCACAGGTGCTAGAAATCAGCTCTGCCAAGGTGTCACACTTTGGTCAGTCATAAAAGACCAGAGAGGCCATAGGGAGGGGCAAAGAACAGGAAACATGGTCTAGCAGGATGAGACATCTACTTTTCCAATGCTCAGGTAAGCCCTGGTCCCTCAGGAAGGACTGACACATCAGTATAGCTGAAGTGCAGCCTACTGGCAATGCATGCGGAAGTACATTTTCCCTCACTTATTGCCTCCCTGAGGAAGCATTGCTGTATTCCAGGCAGATACTGGAAACAAATCTCTTTTTAAACAAAACCGATGTGAAACTGCGATACAGTCTCTCTGCACTAGACTAAGAACTCTAGACCTTTCATGCTGTTGAACTGTTAGCAGTTTTTACTGTAGTCTAATTCCTAAAGCCAGATTTCTTATTTTAGATGCATATGTGTGAATGTTAATCATGAAACAAAAGCTTCCTTGTAAAATGCCATACTGCCTTCTGAAACAGACAACAGAATTTCCAGCCCAAGGAACAAAATGACTCAGTGTTTTATTTATTTTAATGGGTTACTGTTTGTGTGTGCATTGCATTAGTCGATTTGAAGCAAAGCTTGACTGACAGTGCAAGATCCGCCTATGAGAAGAGCTCTGCAAACTACTTCATGAATTGATGGGCTCCTCAGCCTGTTTCCATGCACCTTCATCATCTCTTAGCTCTTCCCCAGCTCCAGCACACAGAGGCACCATGCACAAAAGACCATACGAAAAGAGAGCGAAGCAGCAAACTGCTTAAAATGTTATTCAAGTGCCCCCTCCTGTGGATGTAGAGCTACATGCAGTCAAATGCAGTTTGAAAGGCGACGAGTAGTACTTGAAGTTTATCTGACAGTGAAGAAGTATCAGAAATATTTTTAGTGGACAAAGTCGAACTTAGTCCTGGGAATGGCTAAGATCAAGCTGCCTTACACTACGACTTTGGCTTTGAAAATACCTTTCATTTTAAGAACTTTATTAGTGTTTGCTCTTGTATGTACTCCGTGTAGCTAGACCTCTTTTGAAAATCATGGTTTGCAGAAATGGTTCTGCAAATTCAGTCCAACTCATGATCAAATGGGCAAAGGTGCAAAAGAAAAGCATTCTGTAGGGGAAGAACAACCAGAGATGAGCTACTATTTCTACTGCAGAGTCATCAAGAGACAGAAGTCCTGTCATGATACTATATAGTTGGATCAGGGGAGACTTAACAGGATATTCATGTTCTTCCAGCCCATGTGCAGTGATTAGTCAATAAGAGACACTTATAACATCTTCTAAACATGATCGTGTTCTCAAAAATCATTAGCTTACCAATTTCCCCAAAGCTGGGAAGGATCTGCTCTTCCCAAGGTATGAAAATTAGTTTACAGGCTACTGCTGTAAACAGGAGAGAGATGACAGAGGCAGGCCATCCGTGACTGCCTGTTTTCCCCCACTCTCCCAGGAAGAGACCTCCATCACAGGCCGGCTCTGGCACATCAGTGCAAAGCAGCAATAAGGGCTGCATTAAAAAGAGAAGAGAGCCAAGGACCTGCTGATACGGTGCATTACTGCAGGCCCATGGCCTCCTGTGGCTCGAGTGGCACCTCGCATGGGCTGTGGGGATGTCAAGCCCCTGCATTTGACCACGTGCTCTCCCAAAGTGCACCAAAGAAGCGTTCAGGAGGATGGCACGGCCACGTCCCTGTGACACCTCGCTGGCCCACGCTGTGCTCAGGAGAGAGCAGGACACAGCCTCTGCAGAGGATGTCAGGGGAGTCCCGCTCGGGGCACTGCTCTGGTTGGGTCCTGGCCAGGCGTGCCCTGCGGACACTCGAGCGCCACAAAATGTCTGGGTCCGGCCGACGGTCCCGGGTGAGGCTTGTGCCGGCCCGAGAGCCGCCGACAAAGGCCTGGCCAGGCCCGAGGGCAGCGCCCGCGCGTGCGGGCGGGGGGGAGGGGGGCGGTGCCCCCTGCCGGCCGGCTGCTCGCCGCGCGGCTGCCCTCTCTGAGGAGACGTGCGCGGCGGCCATGTTCTTTCCTGTCCGGAACGGCGGTGACACCGGTTCCCACCCGTGAGCAGCCAGACCAAGCTGAGGTTTGAAAGGGGAAAAGCTTTATTTTCTTCCCAAAGCCTGCTCTGATGTCTCACGGCAGGCAGAGACGTGGGGGTTGGCGCTGTGTCCCCCCATCGCCTTGCAGGCTCCGACGGGGGGACCCTGGGCCCCATCCAGCCCCTCCCTGGCCCAAGGGGATTCAGGAACTGAACACAAAACCCCTTCTGCACCACCTCCTGTGGTGTCTCTACAGGGGGTGAAGGATGTGACCATGCTTGGCACATGGACACGCAGAGCTTGGGGCTGGAAACATTGGTTTGATGGCTCTGCAAGGAGGAGAAAATCCCCCACAGTGAGCCAAGCCCTCCCTGTGGGAGGAATCAGGAACCCAGAGGGCTGGCCAGGAGTGCTGGGGTGTGGGGAGAGCGTGTGGGACTTTGTCTTGCAGCTTCCCAGGGAGGCATGAGGTGTTTTCAAATGAACCCTTTTGCCACATGTGCTTGGAGACGTCTGACATGGCCAGAGCAACCTGATGGGGCCCTGGGAAGACACAGCCAAGGCCTCAGTGAGTGGCGTGAAACATCAGTGCCAAGCACAAAACAAGAGATGGAGGGATGGAAGGGACAGTGGTGGTGTGGTAACCCCAGACGTGTGCGAGCACCATGGGTGTGGACAGCCAGTTGTGACGTCCCTGAGCAATGGATAGTGATGTCACCAAGCAACGGGTTCTGATGTCACCATGGGATGGGCTGCAACATCTCCAAGCGATGGACTGTGATGTCCCCGAGCAATGGATTGTGACCATGTGTCCCTCGCTGCTTGTATCTAGGCACTGAGTCTTACCCAGCTGGCTCATGCCCGCAGTCCAGCTGAGCAAGTTTGCAAGGTCTGGAGTGTTCAGCGATGCCTCCGGTGCTGGTGTCGTGCTCGGGAAATTGTTGCTTGCTGCTCTCTGTGTCCAACCCCAGAACTATTGGAGGATTTTCCCTGGCCCTGCCATGTTCAGGCAGCCGGGGCACCCAGGAGGTGCACTCAGAGTGGCAGAGGTGCACTGGGAGGGGATACCTCACCCTGGGAGGCTGGGAAGGTTTCCTTCTTGAAGGACCTCGGCCCTTCCACCCCTCCCTGGGCCAGACAATGACCGTGGCCTCTCATCCTTTTCTAGCATGCTGGTGCAGCATTTTCTGCAGTGCTGGTGAGTGGGAGTGGCTTGGCATCCCCAGCTATCCTCAGCCCACCGCAGCACATGGAGAGCATGGCCACAGAGCTGGAGGACCACTGTCCAATATGCCTGGACAGCTGGGAGGAGGCCAGCTATGTGATGCCATGCCTCCATCAATTCTATTACACCTGCATCCTGCGGTGAGCTGAAAGCAAGCCCAAGTGCCCCTTCTGCAAGAGGAGGGTGAGCTCCGTCTTGAATTCGGTGCTGGCGGATAATGACTTTGAGGAGCATGTTGTCACACCATCTGCAGCACCATCAGTGGTCGCCCACCTGACAGGAGGAGCTCCTGGACACCAAGGTGCCCACAATTTCCATCGCTCTGCAGCATCCCAGCCATCAGCTGCAGGGCTGGTGCCCAGGGCTCCTGTGGGCAGCCTCCATCCCCATATCTGGGTGTTGCTCCCAGCTCTGCTCCAGCCCCTGCTGCCCTGGCTGCAACAGGAGCTGGAGCTGATCTTCGAGGGTGGCTGCTGGGAAGCATCAACAGCACAGAGGGTCGTCCTATCCAGCCTGCACCTCTTTGGCCTGGACAAGGAAACCCTGATCTAGCTCCTGCGGGCTGCCCTGGGCAGGCACACGAGGAGCTTTGTGCACTGGCTGATTGACACCATCGTGCACCGGTGCAGCGGGGAGGCCCGACATCGGATGGGCCTGGCAAACACCTGTGCTGTTGAGGAGTGAGAGGGCAACCCCGCAGCTGCCCCCAGCCCTGCTGGCTACCGAGGTGGGTCTCCTGCCCCCAGCCCTTTGTGGAGGTCCCAGCAACCCCCTCTGCCCTCATTCCTGCCAATGAGGAGCAAGAAGAGTCACAGGAGGACCCAGAGGAGGCTGTTTCAGGGCCCTCCATGTGCAGCTGGGGCAGGGACCGCTCCTGTGACGGCTGCCGGTGAGCCCCAAAGTGGAGGACCAACATCTCTGAGGACCCCTCCCAGACCCCAAGAAGCCATCCTGCCTTCGGTGACACTGGGAGGGTGTCTCAGGGCCTGGCCAAACCACATCCAGGCCAGCAGCTGGGACTCACACTGGTCCCCAAGAGATCCTGGCCCCCTAAATCTAATTATTGTTAAATAAAGTAAAGGCATGAAAACTGCAGAAGAAAGTCTCAGTATTACTGTCAGTCTCGGTAGCATTGCTGACCCCAGCCATGCTGCTTTCTTGCTATTCCCCTGGTGCTATGCTCACTGTTTCCCCATCTGTCTGCTTGGCCCTACCACCTCCTCCTCCCAGAAGCCTTGCAAACTTGGTACAGAGCCTGTAGCCTGGTACTAGCAATGGCAGTGCCATGTTCCTGGGCTATGGGACTCAAGGGATGGGGTACACCCACTGTGGGTCCTGTTACACCTTGGGGCCAAGAAACAGGGGCAGGAGGGCAGACGAGGCTTAGGTCCATGGAGGAGCAGAGGCACAAGCCTCTTTGCTTCAGTTCCCTGGGCAAAAGGCAGCAGTGCCATGCACCAGCCATTCCCTCAGGGCTGCTCTGGTTTAAGCAGAGCTGTTGTTCCTTGGAAACAGCCCTACCCTGGCGTGATCTGGGGATGTTATCAGTGCTTCAGGGAGGTCCGTGTGGAGCCCTGGCATGAATACCCTTTGCAGCACACAGAGAGAGAGCATTGTGGGTCAGAGACAGAGCAAGGGTTTCCTACTTCACGTCAACCCGTAGAAAATTGAAATGCCATCAGGCCTTTCTGTCTTCTCATCACCGCAGAGTCTTTTCAAGTGTGTGGGTGGGATTTTCTGGGAAGAAATCCACAGTTTATTCTTGTCTTTGGTTTTGAAAACCAGTGCGTGCAGCCATAAAGGACATGCTGGGGTGCTTGTTCTGATCTGGCAGTGGAAAAGCTGTACAGTTCACAGTCAGCAAGGAGATCAGTAGGCTGTCAGTAACAGTCTAGGTCTAATTCTTAGACAGTACAAGAAAAGAAAGGATTGAAGACTGTAGAAAAAAGTCCACAGCATTACTAACAATATAAAAGGGTGGTATGTTAATGGTGGTGGTTTCTACTTGCTCGCATTAGGATCTCCCTGGCATCTTGGTATGATTTGCTAACATACATTCAGTCCTTGCCCTTTTCTCTTCATCATCTTTTCTCTTCAGGACTGAGATTAAATTTGATTAGCGTTCACACTATTTAAGTTCTGGCATATTTTTGCACATTCTCCAGCATGCTGTGTGCCTCAGGAGCCTGGGCTCTCTTTGCTGCACACTACCATCTGTGCTTGCCCAAGGTGACAGTGCACAGTGACCAGGTCATGGCCTTCACCTCAGTATAGCAGTATTGCACTGCTGACATATGCTCTAGGGCTTTTTTTTTGCAAATTTGCAGTCCTTCCTTTCTGTTCCGGCATCCCAGCTGCTGCACATAGAGGGCTGCTGCCTAAAGGGCAGCATGTAGATGTTGTCTATCCCTTCCCAGTTTGGCCAGTTCAGATGACTTGGCTTATTGGTTCAGGTGCTTCCGCAACACAGGAGAGTTTTGGAAAGTTTGCCTCCATCCTTAATGTTGGTTATAAGAGTGCTTTAAGCATTATTCCACCTACATCTCAGAAGTCTATTTTTAAAAGTATCAGTTTGCAAGGCCAGAGCATAAGGAGCCTCCGTGTGTATAGCCTAGATACAGAATAGCTGAACAAGCAAGGAGAACCAAGAAGATGTGAGAACATGTCAGCCAAGCTCCTCAGAATGAAGCATCAACTTTTCCCTTTGCAGACGTCAGGTGCTTCAGTTTACACAGTGCTGTGCAGACAGAACTTAATCAGTATCTACTGCAGGTCACAACACAGTCAATGCACCACCACCACCCACACAAACACACACACACACACTCTCTCACCTTGTGAAGTTAGTTGCTGCTGATTAGAAGCAGCATGTTTATTCCTTAGAACAATTTAGACCATGTATAGTTTTGTTCTAGACTTGCTTTCAAACTTCTGCAGACTGAGAGCCTTAAAACATGTCCACACAACCCAGAAACAGTCAATTTAACATTCTTCAAATTTTTAGGAATAGAATCTGACAGGATTCTTTTTCATACACAGCAGATTTCTGACAGTACAACAGAACTTTCAAATGAGGCATTAAAGAGGACCACACTGTAGCTAAGTAATGCTTGTTTCATCAAATGCCTCCCCTTTTGTGTATAGCTGGCTTTGTCAAAAGAGTCGAACAGCCACGTCTGAGTCAAAAGCTCAGTAAAACTGAACTGTTCCCCCTCCTGCCCAAAGGATCCTTGCAAATACAATCTCTTTTTTCATTAACTTGCCAGAGAGCCACTGCAGTTCATCAGGAGTCAAAAGTATGTAAATACAAGCGCCTTGGAGAAAACAGAGCTGCTTGGCTTGGAAGTGTCCACTGTTAGTGAAAGGACACGATCGAAAAACTGAGAGCAAGCCAAGTGGTAAGGCTTACCAGCTCAAAGCAGCGTGATGTTTTAAGATTGCTCTGGGCACCCAAATCTCTGTGGTAGTGTGCTGCTTAGCACAAAACACCGAACACATCAAACACAACTTCAGTAGCTACTGGGGCAAACATTGTTCAGGTACATTGAATGTCACACTGAGCACAATGCTCCCAAAGGCATTGGATACCCAGCAAGCATGAATTCAGATTGAGCGCAGAATGCTGAGGCCCTTGCAAAATCAAGAACAGCTGCAGAGCTTACGTCTATTTAAAATGAGGTTATGGTATTCTCAGAAGTACAGTCACTTTAAACAGATCAATATTCCACTACCATCTATTGTTCTAAAATTAAATCAACGCTTGATGAGGTTTTGGCCACATCTGGCTACTAAGCCTCACAATATTTTGTTTGGTTTTACATGCAGGTGCCAAGTCGTTCCTTTCAAAAAGATCAATAAATTAGCCTCTTCTCTCAAATTCCTTGTCTGTATTAAGGCAATGCACAGTTTTACTAAGAAAACAGCATATAATATCTGTAGTCACTGAACTAAGAGTGCACAGCATAAGTTTTATTGAGTTTCTTAATGTCTGATTTTGGACGTAACTAACTGGCAGTGAAGGAAAAGTTGAGAACTTTCAGGTGGTTCAGTGCCTAGATGTGTATCTGCTGTGTAGGAACAAGCATCTAAACAGAAACCAGAAAATCATGCCCTAGTGTTCAGATTTTCTAATATTAGTTGCTTATATAGGCTGGAACTTCTTTCTGAAAGCCAATGTGTATTTCAGGTAGGACTTTTGCAAAGTGACTCTGTCCTTCTGCCTTTAATCTGCTGAAAGTCTGAGGAAACAGAGTGGAGAAGAGCAATCATTTTAATCTAGAATTCTGAAGAGACTTAAAAAGAATCAAGCACTTGGCATCTAGTTAAGTGAATCACAGTGATATTTCAATTCCTGGCTATTCAGACTCTGAATACCCCAACTTTGTCTTTCACTCAGCATAGCTGCAGAGCTAAGCAACAAGGCACCACCACCCACATCCCACACCGTTGGCTAGCTGTTGTCAGAGGCATGCTGGCATTATGGCCAGGTGCTGTGCGGATGCACCCAGACCACCACCCTGACACTATGGCAAGCACGAGAGAGAGGACTCACTCACCACTGTCCCTTGTGCTTCTTTCTGGGTCCACATCTCAGGCCCCCACTCCCTTTTTGTGACTGGAGCTTTCCTCGCACTAGGAGTACGCAGCTGCTGGACTAACTTGCCAGCTCTGACTTGCCCTTCAAAAGCAGATCAAACTGCCTGGCATTAGCAGCTTGAAGAACGAGCTCCCTGGAAAGCTGCTTAGATGACAAAATCAAACACAAGCTAGAGCTTAAGTGAAGGGTTTTTAACTTGTTCAAGGCAGCTAGCAGTTAAAGAGGGGCCGGGAGGACAAATGCACCCAAAATCCTGGTGGCTCAGCACTACATAGTTTGAGACAGAATGTGTAAATATTTATTTCTGCTTCAGCTGTTGAGATTCCCTGCCATCCCCAGTTCCAAGTGTACCACTACATGGTCTGCATCATGTGGATCAAGCACACGTATAACCTGCTAATTTTGTATTTGGAGCTCGAGCCTTTAGCCAACGTGATAAAAAGGGATTGGCAGCAATTGCACTGGAAACAAATCTGAATGCCTCACCAGAGCTCATCTTCAGAGGCAGATAAGGTGTCTTAAGGTCAGAGAGCTGCAAATACCTTGAGATGTTGGGTGTTTCAGTTTCTGAAAGCACTGTGCTATAGTTTTGTCTCTTCTGTGCTTTCAGTATGAGAAAGCTTCGGAAGTCGTGGGCATTAAGATGACTGGATAATCAGTGAACAGCACCCTATATGCTGCTAGGCATCTGAAGGCCGTTGTATTCTACCAGTGCTTTTGCAGATCATTTGAAATAAGTCTGTAGCCAGTTACTAGTGGCATGCTTTAGGGGTTAATACAAGAATAAAGGATATTTAGCATCTTCTTTACACACTGGAGTGATGGGACAGCATGCACTTGCAGTAAGTTTGAGAATCCATACACACCTGTGTGGAGATTTCCAGTGAGCATTTACTGTTAGCTCCCAAA
This sequence comes from Anarhynchus alexandrinus, assembly GCA_008711295.1. Lineage (NCBI taxonomy): Eukaryota > Metazoa > Chordata > Aves > Charadriiformes > Charadriidae > Anarhynchus > Anarhynchus alexandrinus. The sequence continues at coordinate 974,139 of VUYV01000134.1, forward strand.
GCGCGGGGAGGGGCGAGGAGTGGTAATTTGTGTGAGGGGAGAAGCATTGTTTGAACCACAAAAGCTGAGGCAACCAACCTCACACTTTGCCAGACAAAGAACCCAAATTCTGTGTCCCAGACACTTTTTCAGTACTCCTAAAATCAAAGTTTGAGGCTTGTTAGAATGTGCTTGTGAGCAGGCCAGTAGCTTTAGTGCCATCCGGTGGCTGCTGTATGAAAGAAAAGAGAAAAACTGCAGAGAGTCCATCCATTTGTTCCAGTTTCCCAGCTCCTTATCCAAGCAGCAGAAAGGAAGTCTGCCTGTGACAGAGCTAAACAGAGCTGCCATTGCCTAAAGGTAGCATAAGACCTTCATGGGATCAGTGGGTACTATTGTTAAAGCCCTCCACATACGGTATTCATTGTTTTCACAGCAGTCATTAGCGCTTGCAAAACAGTGTTTGGGGATTTCTGGCCAGTCTTAACCAAATATTCATTTTCAGTGCTCAGGGGTATTTCCATCTGGTGAGCCACTGAAATGCAGCCACCACAGAGCTTTACCAGCCATTATGGCTGTTCCCAGAATAAAACTGTGAAGATGGTAAGAGAAATAGTTTATCCTGTTTTAAATTAAGAATTTAGCAAAATACAATTTCTCAAAGTAATCAGACAAAAGCAATTATTCAGGAATTGTGTTTGCCTTACAATTGCAAGATTAGTGAAGTGTTCACCTTGAGACTGCTTGCCCACAGGAGAGCCACAGCATGGCAAGCCATCTCAGCCGCCCTGCAAGGGAGAAATGCCAGCAACTTCCCTGCCTCCTGTACCTTGGGATGGGCTGCTCATAGAGGTTATCCAAAACCGTATTGTGACAGGAGCTCACTGGCAGACTTCTCTCAGCATTCCCCACCAGGATATCCACCTCAGCACTTCAAACAGCCAAGACAGAAACAGAAGAGAGCTGATAACATCTTGCAACATGCACCTCTGAAACGACTGAATTAAAGCTGCAGGTACACTGTGTTGTAGCATAGACAGATATTACATACCTGTATATGGCTTTCTGACTCTTCTGGTCTAGAAGGCTGCATTAATAATGCTTATTTTTAAAGAGTATGCTTTAGCTGTAGTTTCAGTTGTGGCATTTCGAGTTATTGAACATGACCTGTTGGGTCAAAAGAGAGTGAACTGTGGCCAAAATTTCACTTAATCTTGCTTTGCTGTAGTTTCTTTAGTAGGCAGAGTAAAAATTTTGCATTTCCTAAGATTATGAGATGGTTGGTGTGCAACCAGAAAAGCTATGATATATGTATCAGGCAACAATCAAAAAGGAAGGACAAAAACTTTGCTTCCAACTTTGTGCCACAGCACGAAGTAAATCAGTAAATGAGTAAATCAGGCACAGCTGGCAGTCAGTAACTTAAACTGCCAACCTCAGCAATCATATAGCAGATAGTCAAATGAGCTGATCAAGCACATTTTGAAAGAATAGCCCTGTTTACCTGCAGCCTGGTTTAGATTACACTGGTGTCCAACCATAGAGGAAAAGCATTTTGTTGTCTGCCTTCAGCCTCTTCTGCAATCTGAGCTGATTACATATCCCAGTAACACCATTTGACATCAGACTTAATGAAGAGCCAAAGCTTCATTTTCCTGATGTGAGTAGATTTGAAAAGTCTTTCAGACCTAAAAATACACAGAAGTAGTCAAGAAGGAGGAAAAAAGGCTGTAAAATATTTTTTTATTAGAGGAGGCAACATCAGTTTTGGTTTTTAGCTCCAGAGAGAGAGACACAGAAACAAATGAAGAGTGATAACATTGCAATATGAAGACTGAAGTACCAAACAGCAGGAATTTGTACCTGCACATAAGCAGCTTAGAAAACACAGTATGCATTCTTTAGGATAGGTGTGAACTTCCATCTGTTGACTGGAGTTGCCTCTTGCCCAAAGTAAAAGAGACCTGGAGATTTCTGAACCCACTGCAATCTCTGTTTCTTTTGATTACAGAGAGAGGCAGAGGATGAGTGTCAGATCAGCTTCTTTGTAGTTCTGAGGCCAGAAATAGTGGATATAAAAGTAGAGTTACCGTCATTCTTTTTTTTTTTTTTAATTAGGTTATATTTAATTTATCCAGATTCCCTCAAAAGATTTTACCTTCAAAGTGCATGAATAATTTTCCCTGCTGTGCTCTGAAACACAAGGACTTCCAGAACTGGAAAGAGAATCAGCGCTTCCACCACAGTAGATGAGCATTTTATATCTTCTTGTGCAGTATCCCTGGGTCTGAGGAAAAGGGAGAGCTGGGAAACTGAAAGAGGGCAAAGGAAAAGGTATGTGTAGTTACCCAATTAGCTAAGTGCTCTTCTTGCTCTGCTGCAGCCCAAGGTTTCTCCTCCATCTGGCAATGAAGCCATGCTGTTCTCCAACTCTCAGATCAGGCCCTGGGCTGGACTGCTTTCAGAGGACTGGCAGTGTCTGTGCTTCTCCTTCCCTTACTAACCGGCTCCCTTAGAGCTGTCATTTGCCCAGAACAAAAAAAAAAAAACAACAACCAAACAACAAACCAAACAACAATTCAGAGGGAAACAGGTTTTAAACCTACAAGGTTTTAAACCTACAATTCCTAACTCTTGCCTTCTCAGCTGATATTTCAGTCTCCCACAGAGGGATCCTGGCAAGTCTGTGCATTCTATAGATTTCTCAGGTTTGGGTTGTACCTCCATTTCATCCACTTCCAAATAGAGTTGACTCCTGCTGTTTGGGGAATGGCCCTTGAATACAGCTCAGACTTTTGATCTGCCTTCGTGTAGGGTAAGTCGCTTTGTAACTGCCCACGCTGATTTGATCAGTTCACTCATAGCATCAAAAAAATAACCATATATCAAATCTGTGAGGAAAGGAATGGGCATAGGAACTTCAGAGTTTTGTCTCGTGCATGCTGAAAACCTTGCCAGCATAATGCTTTTTGATGAACAACAAAATGTTGTGATTTTTGTCAGCACAGTTTCAGTGTCCAGCAAAGAGGTTGCCGGGATCCCTGCTCTGCATATTAAGCCATCACTCCATCTCACCCAGCGATATGGGTGCCATAACAGGAGGCAATCGCCAACAGGGATGTAAGGTTTGGTTCCTTTCCTGTAATTTACCCACCAGATTTGGAGTATGAGTGACATTTAGCCTCTAAATAGAAACCAAGTTGTGTTTACCTGCTGCGTTAGTTTATTGTGCTATCTGGTTTCCAGGGGAGTGGGTGAATGGCAGAAGGGAAACGAAGCACCCTCTGTATCACATACCTTCAGTAACGTCATAACTCATATGTGGAAGACCTGTTGCTCACGCTACTTTCAGAGTGACTCACAGTCCAATCTGTTCCTTTCTGCAGAGAAACAGCTTACAGAGCTGTGGCTCATCACAGTAGAAAGCACTGCTACCTCCTACTGATACAGAATACTCCTAATTTTGAGGCTCTTCCTCCTTTCTACTTAATTAACCAGTCAATGCTTCTATTCCCATCTCTCCACCTGGGGACTGAGGGTCACACTGAGTCCTTCACTAATGTTCAGCAGAAGGAGTAAGCAGCATCCAAATGTGGCATAAACATGAGAAATTTCCAGTAGGACTTGAAAGGCAAGGCAGAGTTTGGTTGTCCATCTCTGGAACAAACTGCTGATCAGAGTCCTAAAGCCTCCAGTGTTGTGTTAAATTGCATGTGGGTGTGTAGCATTCAACAGTGACAGTGCTGCTTATCAGTTCTGGCAGACTTGGAGCGTGCTCCCCCTGCTGCGCTTATGCTGAAGCTTGTATCGTGCAAAGTAAGACAGAAAATCAGAAGTCAAGCACCCGCTGACCTACACGTCACTGGTGCTCTCTGTGAGGTGTGCTCCCCACCCTGCATCATGCAATCCTCTACGTCCAAATCTACCAGGACATGTGGCAAGAAAACACACCTTTGGATGTAATGAAGAAACTCCTTCAAATGTAGGATGGGATCCAGCCTTTGTTTGGCTGCGCTTCAGTGGGACTGTCTAATGTGGCTCTGGCCCTCCTGTCCAGGAGAAGAAACTGAATCAGTGCATCACTTAATGAAAGCAAAGGTATACACTAGTTAATGAGAAAGGTATCACTGTTTTGCAGAAATCCTTTCCAACTGCAACACTGATTTAAGAAACATACCCGAATAAAGAGGTTTTACACTAGAGAAATATTAACAGAAGTGGCAGCAGGGGGAAATACCAGAGAAATTTAAGCTGCCTGTGTTTTGGATTGTTGGTGTTGGTAGTTACAGTACACACCAGCCAAATCACTAGTACATCTGTGCACGATGAACAGCATTGTTTGCCACTATGCAGAATACACAAGTGGTGCTAGTATGCCAAGCCGTAAAATTGAACACAACAAGAAGCACTTATTTCCAAGGAGAAGCTTCAATTCCTAATGCAGCAGGTGTTCAGGGGTTTTGTTTTGCTCTTTCACCCAAGAAATCTAAACTGGGGTCAAAGGTTAGGCAAGAGCTGCCTTGCAATGCCAAGCTCACAGAGTCAACCTGACATCTAACAAAAAGTCTCTCTATAAAAAAAAATACAGGTGCTTTTCTGCAGTGCTGCATGCTATTGTGTTGCTTAGTGGAGGTATGGGTTATCGTATGTCGTGCTGCTCTCTAAGTAGCTATGTTTGCACCCCGATAGACAATTTGGGCAGCCAACTTCCCAAGCATGTATGAATCTGGCTTGGAGGTTTGGTGACAGAAACAAATCAATAGCTCTTACATGCACTCTTTTTGCAGAGTAGCAAAGAGCAACTGCTCTCTGCTGGCATGAGTTCAGGGAGTTGTGCCTCAAACTTTTAGCCACTAACAGCGGCTATGTGCTATCTGTCTGAAAGAGGGGTTAGCGACGAAAGTGATTGGTGTTCAGCAGGGAGCTTTCTTTGTGGGAGACCAGGGACAGTGGGATAGCTGTGGGCAGAGGTGGGTTTCGCCTCACTGCTGAGGCTGGGACAAATGGTCCAGGCCTCAATTAAGGCAAGAGACACAACTTCTAGCAACTAGTCTCCTTCCCACCACACTTCTCTGACTGTGACCTGTGCAAACCACCCCCAGGCAGCTGGATACTGACCTCCCATGGACTCCAGCCTGACCAGCGCATGTGTACAGAAATGCTGTGCTCAAAGGGCCTCTTCCAGGGTGTGAGGTTCCTGAGCTAAATGGAAGGCAGAGGAATGAGAAGCAGCCCTTTGAATAGCTTAATGAATCTGTTTGTCTTCCACCTGAATGATATGCTTCCTTTTTACATATTTTTTTCTTTTGGTGAAACTAAAAAAAGAAAAGCCTGAGCACATCCTAGCATGAAAGAGGAGACCACTGCCTCATATCTTGTGATTCAAAGTAAGCATGTCCTTTACACAAAGGTGGTATCAATGCTTTACAAGACTAGCAGCCCTAATGCATTCAGAAGTGGAGGGAAATGTTATACAAAGGGGGATTTACCATGTCAAAAACTATCAAACTAGTACAGCTGTGGGACCTACGTACTGTTTGGGAAGATGTTCTCATGCACACTGTCTTTCCTTGTTCATTCCTAATGATATTAAGGATTGCAGAATAGCTTGTGTGTATGCTAATTTACCTCCTTGGGCTATCTTCTCTTTGCCTGCTATTTAAAGACCCACATTAGTTTTGCAGCAGTACGCAATCTGGGCTGCTTTCCTCTAGTTGGTTTGTCATATCTCCTGCTAGAGAGCCAAAGGAGGATGGATGTTCTTTGTTGGAGACATCAGTACTCGGATACCTGAGCAGCATCTCAGCGACAGAGAAAACATGTTTTCTTAGCAGACAATACCAGGTCTGCAGAAACCTGTTCTTGCTTCTTGTCACCAGATGGTGCTCCAGTGCTGGACAAGTGCTGCCTCAGTGACCTGCTGAAGCACCACGTTCTCCTGTAGCTTTGGGCTGCCTGCTCTCCTACCAGATCAATATTATTAATCTGATTTACACTTCTGATTGCCTCTGGTTCTGGCCCTTGTTTGGCAAGGGTGAGTGAGCCCTCAGCCTACTTCTCAGGAGCAGTTTTCTCATGGAATTGGTTAGTTCATAGGATTTGTCCAGAACGATGGATGGTGTGGCTGTCACCTCTTGTATTGCTCCCACAAGGGACGTTTCAAGTTGGATCTGGCCGTGCTTTAGCTCTTCTGCTCACCAGATCTCTTTTTGGAGTATGACATGCTCCTGTCATGATTAGTTTCTTCTTCACCAAAGGTACCAAAGCTTACATCTGGCCTGGAGTTTTGCTAAGCACCTCCAGCTACACAGAAGACCAATTGAATAGACAACATGCTTAACATGCTTGGAGTGACTGCCCTCAAGATGCTTTTGTTCTCATGTGGAGGGTTTGAATCTGGGGAGAAATCAGGCAATCCCCCATCATTGTCATTACCACACAGCATGCAAGCCTGGTGGAAGGCACCATTCCACACAAATCCTGGTCTCTAAATTGGAGAGACATGGATTTAATGGATGGACTACTCAGTAGATAAGGAACTGGCTGGACAGTCACACAAACATGTCCAAATGGCAAGTGGTGTAACTCAGGGGTCAGTACTGGGACTGGTACTACTTAGCATCTTTGTTAGTGACATGGATGTTGGGATTGAGTGCACCCTCAGCAAGTTTTCTGACAACACCAAGCTGTGTGAAGCAGTGGAGGGAAGGGATGCCATCCAGAGGGACCTGGACAGGCTTGAGAGGTGGGTCTGTGCCAACCTCATGAAGTTCAACAAGGCCAAGTGCAAGGTCCTGCGCCTGGGTCAGGGCAATACCATGTGCAAATGCAGGCTGGGTGGAGAAGGGACTGAGAGCAGCCCTGAGGAGAAGGACCTGGGAGTGTTGGTTGATGAGAAGCTCAATGTAAGCCAGCAATGTGCGTTCACAGCCCAGAAGGCCAACCGTATGCTGGGCTGCACGAAAAGAAGCGTGGCCAGCATGTCAATGGAGGTGATTCTCCCCCCTCTACGCTTCTCTCATGAGACCCCACCTGTAATATCGCATCCAGCTCTGGGGCCGCCAACATAAGAAGGACATGGACCTGTTGGAGCAGGTCCAGAGGAGGGCCGCAAAGATGATCAGAGGGCTGGAGCACCTCTCCTATGAAGACAGGCTGAGAGAGTTGGGGTTGTTCAGCCTGGAGAAGAGAAGGCTCCAGGGAGACCTTATAGCAGCCTTCCAGCATCTGAAAGGGGCCTACAAGAAAGCTGGAGAGGGACTCTTTATCAGGGATTGTAGTGATAGGATGAGGGGTAACGGTTTTAAACTGAAAGAGGGTAGACTTAGATTAGATATGAAGAAGAAATTCTTTACTCTGAGGGCGGTGAGACACTGGAACAGGCTGCTCAGAGAAGTTGTGTACACCCCATCCCCGGAAGTGTTCAAGGCCAGGCTGGATGGGGCTTTGAGCAACCTGGTCTAGTGGGAGGTGTCCTTACCCATGTAAGGGGGGTTGGAACTAGATGATCTTTAAGGTCCCTTCCAACCTAAACCGTTCTATGATTCTATGATTCCAAGAGTGGTCAGATGAACTCAGAATTGAAAAAGAGACAACTCTGCATGGGGAGTTCAAATGTTCCTGGTACCCTGGGTTTCTTCTGAACCCTACTGGGCATCCTTTGGTCTGGGGGATACTTTTTGTCACGGTGGAAAAACTGCTGCCGTGCTCCCAGGATGGTCCACCAGAATATTGCAATTTGCTTTGCTGAGAAGAGATTGCAGTTTTGAGAGAATCTGTTTCCTGATCCCAAGAGTTGCCCAGTGGGGTGATACTCTGCCCATTAGAATAATATGGATTATTTCCCAAAGGCTTAGGAATGGGCATGCTGTATGATGCAAAATCATATGGGCCATATCTCCAGGGACCATGAAATAACCTCATCATAAAGAACATTCTCCCTTTGGTTTGATGCGTTGTCTGTTGTGCATTGGAAATAGACCTCCTGCCTAGATAGATTATTAGGGACATATTGGGGATTTTTATACTATCTAGCTAGGCTAAGTTCAGGATCTGATGAATGCCAAAGGAGCAGTGGGAAAAGGTGTTACAACTCTGTGGTGACTGATTGCAAATGCCTCATTGTCCTTTTCTTTCCCCCACTAGAACCTTTATTTTGGATCAGGATCTGATGAGAACTGCCTGGCCATCCACACTGTTTGCCCAGAGAAGGAGTCAGAAGAACTGAACTGACTGGGTCATTTTCACAAAAGATGTTCCCCTGCCTCTGACTTGAATCAGGAGGATAGGACATTTTTCCGCACAGCCTTGGGCTCAGAAAAGGAACACTATCCTATGCATTGCCTCTTGGATAAAGTGATTTTCCCTCTGAACATAAGGATTTCTCTCTGGATGGTGACTAAGTGAGGGGCTTAGTGAATGCAGTAGGGTCTCCTGCCATGGTGTCCACCCCACTATGAAACGTGGTATTCTGCTTGTTGCCCCATGCTGCATACCCTGGAGAAGGAAGGTGTTGCCTTTCAGAGTACAAAGGGCTAGTATCTGGGTTCTCCCAGTCATACAGGAGAGTTTCTGCCTCAGATGGATGACTCCTGGTGTTTAGCAACTACCCTTTACACCTTGGCGGGCAGGCTGCCTGCTTCCTGGAATTGGGAGACCCGCCAACATTTTCCCTTGGGAGGTGTACAATTTCCTTTTGCTCTCTGGGTTTCAAATGAGGGCCTGGTGAATTGTTTTTGGAAGGGAAGCTGCTTTGCTTGTAGCCAGCGTTATTGTCTTCATAGGAGAGCATGCATTCCAGTGGCCAGCAGGAAAAGAGTTTCTGTTTTTCTGGCCTGGTGGTTTCTCCTCTGCCTGCTGAAATCTCCGTTCTCACCCAGGCAGGCTGTAGCTGCTCCCTGAGGACAGGGGGATGCTACTTCCATTCTAGAGACTTGTTCCTGGTCTGGATGGAGGGAGGGAACTTTTTCTATACCCTCCAGCTTTATGATATGCTGAGCTTTGTGGTTGCCTTAACCACAGGTTAAGGTGCTTTCCCTTCTCCCTTCTTGATGGGACTGGCTTCTGTAGCTGCAGGACAGGCACATAATGCCAGAAGGTTTCTCAGGAAAGCTGTGGGCAGCTTCGAGACTGGGACTGTTGCTCCAGAGAACAGCATGGCCAGGTAGTGCTGCAGCCTTGACAGCCTCCCCTTGGGTGGAGACATTTGCTGTAGGAGATGGATCCACCATGCTCTTAACAGGCAGCTTGCTTATGCTCTGGGGATCAACCCCAGGCTGGGTAGTGGCCCCCTCTGAGTGCCTCCCAGGAATGGGGACACTGGCTGTGCTTAAGGTAGTGGTAAGGTTGAAGGCATTTGTAGCAGAGTCTGCCATAGGGGTTTCTGCTCCTGGAGCCTTGTTCTCAGGCTTGGATGGGTCATATTCATTTTCAAACATTTCCTCAGAAAAATATGGGGGCCTTTGAAAGACATATCCAAAATAAAGGTTCTAGTGGGGGAAAGAAATGGACAACAAGGCATTTGCAATCAATCACCACAGAGTTGTAATACCTTTTCCCACTGCTCCTTTTGTATTCATGTTTCAGACATGTTTTAGATATGGATGACTGTGACATTACCAAGCAGAGGTTCTGCATAGCCGTGAGCCTTGGGAAAAGGCTTGGGGGAGACCCTGCACCTGGCATCTGTTATCATAGCAGTGGACAAATCAGAAAGCTGTGAGCACAGAGAGGCAGAGGTGGGCAAGTACTGCAGGGAGGCACAGGTATGCTGGTGGACCAAGCCTAGTGCTGGGAAGCAAAATAGTCAGGATGTGTGTCTACAGAGGGTTGTGTGCCAAATAAGCAAGCTCCTGAGCTGGAAGCATGAAGTGATGCCAAAGCTACAGCCTGTAAAGCCAGAGCCTCTACTAGTGCAGCCAGGCTGCTTCTGAGGCCCCAGAGGAAATCTTGGTAGGCTACCAGGTTGTGCCCCATGGGCACACCAGCTCATTGAGAGTGCACTGAATGGAGACAGACAGTGTTTTGACCAGACACGAGCTGAAGTCCCTTGCCTCACACTTGAGAACAACAGAAACTCACTCCACCCAATCTGGGAGCAATAAAGAAATTTCCACACCCCAGCCCTGTTCAGTGCAAGGGAAATCTCCCCTGTACATGCTGAGAGCAATGGGAGCAGCCTGGTACCAAAGAGGTTTGGGAAACCTGCCCTTTAAGCTCAAATATCTCAGCAAATGACATCATCAAAGCTTTGGCATCTGGATTTGGCTCCCACGCTCTTCTGGTCGTGCTGCCTCACAGTCAGCATTGAACTAACTAGCCAAGTCATAGTGTACAACTCAAAATAAAATATACCTCTCTATTGTGTCTTCTCATGTTTTCAAGACTATGCCATCTTAGGTAACCATGTGGTTACCTAACAAGGAAGGCAGAATTGACTCAATGCTCTTCTGGTGCAATTAAATAGGGATCCAAGGAGATAACTTCATAGGCTTTAAGTCACACAATAAAAATACAAACATTACCCTGTAGCTTAGACAACCCTTGGCTGATGAATAACCTGAACTCCAGGATTTTAACAAATGAGGGGAGTTATCTGTGGAAAATTGGGAGCACTGGAATATGAAGGTCATTCATGGAAGCTGAAATTTCACATAATTGCCTGGGTGTAAGAACAGGGGTTTTACAGAACAGCTTCCATGTGAAGTTACATGGTAAAACTGATCACTGGCAACATTGCAGAGGCTGTGGGTCGACACACAGAGCAAATAACAAATGTGATTCATCAAAGAAGCCAGCAGGAGATTTTTATCGATTCAAAACTCTACCTGGGTGTAGAGGATTTGAAGTCAGCTTCCTGGGCTTGCTCTGAAATGTGACATTTTCATTTCTTAAGGGCTAGAGCACTGCTATTGCCAAACAGAAAAAGCCACCACAAATACTTACAAGAGAGAAGTGAGTGACTCTCTTCCCAGCCCCCATCTCTCTCCTGCTCTTCCTAGCCACCTCAATCTGATATAATTGCTTGACTCCAAAAGCTGGCACTTGAAGGGAAATGTCAGTCAGCGCAAAACTCCTTGTTCCTGCAGAAGAGCTGGTCGCACTATAATGTGGAAAGGAATAGCATGACATTGGGATAAAAGCAAAGAAGAAAAACAGCTGGAGGAAGAAAAATGATAAATCCTTGCAACCCCATGAGACTGATGGTATCCCAGGTGACAAGTCATTCTTTTATGGAGCAGAAAGTCTTTCTAAACCTTCCTCTGAAACACTGCTGTTACAAGCTGGAGATGTCATGGGGTAGTAAAGCAGCTGCAGGTTTGCTGTGACCTTTTCTATTATCTTCTGCATAGAGGGATTCTGCAGCCTTACTGTACTCACCCTCCTTCTTCATTGCCGATGGGCAGCTCTCCACACCCTGGAGGCATTTGCTGGCTAAAGAGAAAGGCAATGCTCTGAAGACTCTAGCACTGAAGAGGTTATCAAAGCCACTGTACAACACCCAGGCAGTAAATGTCAGGTCATCAGCTTCTACCAAATGAAAAGCAACACCTCCTGTTTATGTATCCTCTTCCATCTAGGACACAAGTGGCTCAGGAGCAACCAGCAAAACTCCATCCTAACTCTGCAGCCAGTACTGCACAGGAGACTTTCAAGCTTGGAAGACTTGAAAAGTTTGTGGGTGCGTTATCAGAGAGGGATCAGTCTGATGGCGTTAAGTGGTGTCAGGCCATCAAGCAAGAAAAATGCCTTATGGGAGAAAGTACAGATATGATACTTGGCCTCCACGCAATTGCTGCAGCCCTACGAAACAGCTTCAGGTGCCGTAATTCAAAAATTACTCATAAACAGATGGAAGACCCTATCCTGGTCCTTACATTGTGTGCACTGGCCCCGATACCAGAGCTAAGGAATGCGGAGGCTCGGAGTGGTGTTTCCTCCTACACAGCAGAGGTGATGGGAGGTGCAGGGGAGGTAGCTTGTTTCAGACCAAAAATGTATTTCTCAGAGACCTCTACATGATTCAGGAGCAGAAGTTCTGCTTAATGCTGGAGGAAATTAGTTCTTCCATTGCTTTTATTACCCTCAGAAACCCAAATTCAATGGCATCTTTTAAGGAGTAAGAACTATACCCCTCTGGAGCATACTGCATCCAGACAAAGGTGCACCAGAAATAACCCTGCAAATTCAAGCAGTCTTGGGCAAGGAGCTCTGAGTTAACTCCTTGTCTGGGGAAATGGTTCAGGATATTTGGCTAGAAAGACACCTGTCTCAAGGTCAGTTTTTTGGAGACAGAATTCATTATCAATTGACAGCTCTTTGGCAGACTCTGTGAGAGGACCTGGCAGCTCTATTCCCATGTCCTTGTCGGCAATTACCTGTAGCACCAGAAGCCGCTCTGCCACTCAGCTGACAGTAGTAAACAAGCCCCATGGCTCAGCAGGGGTTGTAGAGGTTAAATTAGCCCCTAGATGATTTTACTTTGAACTCTGTTTTCTGGACTAGTAGAATTGCTTGTAAGAGAAAACCTCTTATGCCTTGGAATGTGTTCAGCTGTGCCAGGAAGCCTTCCTGTTTGTAAATCTGTGTGCTCAAAAATAAATGGACAGGTTATATGCATGAAGGATTGCGGACAGGCAAATTGCAGGGACTCCTCCCAGTACCCCACCTTCATTTTACAGAGATCAAGCTAGCTCCTGCCATGAATTACTGGGGAGCATTTTCTGTTAAAGTCACCTTTTCTCCACACCTGCTATGCTCCTGAGATGGAGAGTGCACCTGTAGAAAGTGCCATGGCTACTGCTGAAATAGCACTTGTGCATTGCCAAGTTGCAAGGGAGAGGAGACCACTTGATGCCACTGGTTTATGCCATATCAAAGCATAGTAAGACCTAGCACGAAAAGGGGACTGTAATCTGATGTGTGCCAGACTCATGGAGGGACTCTTATAACCTTACCTTGCTTGCATACACTTTGGGGAGGGGCCTCTGTTTTCACTGTACACTGACACAGGTCCTAGCCTTACAGGATGTGTATCCCATGCATGCATGCCCTGGGCAGGCAATTGCTTCATTTAAATGCTGAATTTGGCTTTGTTCTTTTTGCCCTTTAGTTGCTGTTGACGTTATGCACAAACAGATTGGAAAAAAGTGTAACTTCAGGGAGACTTTCCAGTAGCTCCCATGTGCTTCTTTTTTTCTCTCTAGAGCAATGTGAACACAGCAAAAGGGCACACTGACCCCAGGCCACAAGCAGCCACAAGTGGCACTCAGCTGGGTCCAGCACACACAGGGAGGCAGCCACCTGATCTTCTGCTAGAGGGAAATAATGACTTCAGCTAAGGAAGCACAAACCAATGCAGCCCAGCTGCATCAGGTCTGGAGCTGCCTTGGGGGGGGGGGATGATCTGAGCCTATGTGGCCAGGGGAAAAGTATAAACCTGTCAGTGACAGTCTGAGCTGCACCATCTGTCCAGCGCCATTAGAGGTGAATTAGGTTCTCAAAACTTTCTTCACTTCTGTCTTTACCAGCACTGTTGGGCCCCAGGCCTTGGGAAAAACAATCCAGGTTGATGCAAACACAGACACACTCTCAGTGAAGGAAGAGTTGGTATGTGAGCTATTACAGGAGCTTGACCCCTACAAATCGATGGGCAAGGGCCAATGTTATCCAACGGAGGGTGTTAAGAAAGCTGGTTGACATAATTGCGAGGCTGCTCTCCATAATCTTGGAGAAGTCGTGGAGTTTGAAAGACATCCCAGAAGGCTGGAAGAAGGTTAATGTTACCCCCATCTACAAGAAGGGCTTAAAGGAAGATCCAGGAAATTATAGGCCCATCAGTCTTACTTCAGTCCCTGGAAACGTTATGGAACAAATCCTCCTGGGGGCTTTCACAAGTCAAATGAAGCGCATGATTGGGAAAAGCCAGCACGAATTCATGAAGGGCAAATCATGCTTGACAAACCTGACCACCTTGTGGTGCCCCACAAAGTAACCTGCTAGGTTGATGTGGGGCAAGTGGTGGACATTGTCTACCTGGATTTCTCCAAGGCTTTCCATACGGTTCCTCACAGCCATGAAACTTAGAGAAACTTAGAGAAGCTGATGTGTTATGGTCTGGATAAATGGTGGGTGGGGAACTGGCTGACAGGCTGCACCCAGAGGGTGGTGGTTCAATAGCTCCTTTTCAAACTAGCAACCTGTCACAAGTAGGGTCCCTCAGGGATTGATACTGGGCCCAACACTGTTTAATATCTTCAGAAGTCATAGAATCATAGAATCATAGAATGGTTTAGGTTGGAAAGGACCTTGAAGATCATCGAGTTCCAACCCCCCTGCCATAGGCAGGGACACCTCCCACTAGACCAGGTTGCCCAAGGCCACATCCAGCCTGGCCTTGAACACCTCCAGGGATGGGGCCTCAACAACCTCTCTGGGCAACCTGTTCCAGTGCCTCACCACCCTCAAAGTGAAAAACTTCTTCCTAATGTTCAATCTAAACCTGCCCTCTTCCAGTTTGAAGCCATTCCCCCTTGTCCTGTCACTACATGCCCTAGTAAAAAGTCCTTCCCCAGCTCTCTTGTAGGCCCCCTTTAGGTACTGAAAGGCCGCAATAAGATCTCCCCGGAGCCTTCTCTTCTCCAGGCTGAACAGCCCCAACTCCTTCAGCCTCTCCTCATAGGAGAGGTGCTCCAGCCCTCGGATCATCCTCGTGGCCCTCCTCTGGACACGCTCCAACAGGTCCATGTCCTTCTTATGTTGGGGACTCCAGAGCTGGACGCAGTACTCCAGGTGGGGTCTCACGAGAGTGGAGTAGAGGGGCAGAATCACCTCCCTCGCCCTGCTGGCCACACTTCTTTTGATGCAGCCCAGGATGCGGTTGGCCTTCTGGGCTGCGATCGCACATTGCTGGCTCATGTTGAGCTTCTCGTCGATCAGCACACCCAGGTCCTTCTCCTCAGTGCTGCTCTCCAGCCATTCCCCGCCCAACCTGTAATTGTGCTTGGGATTGCCCCGACCTAGATGTAAGACCTTGCATTTGGCCTTATTGAACTGCATGAGGTTGGCTTGGGCCCACCTCTCCAGCCTGTCCAGGTCCCTCTGGATGGCATCCCTCCCTTCCAGCGTGTCTACCTCGCCAAACAGCTTGGTATCATCGGCAAACTTGCTGAGGGTGCTCTCGACCCCACTGTCCATATCTCCTACAAAGATGTTGAACAGTACAGGTCCCAGCACCGACCCCTGAGGAACGCCACTTGTCACTGGTCTCCACTTGGACATCGAGCCGTTGACCGCAACTCTTTGAGTGCGACCGTCCAGCCAGTTCTTTATCCATCGAATGGTCCATTTGTCAAATCCATGTCTCTCCAATTTAGAGACCAGGATATCGTGTGGGACAGTGTCAAATGCCTTGCACAAGTCCAAGTAGATGACATCAGTCGATCTTCCTTTGTCCACCGCCGTTATGACCCCTTCGTAGAAGGCCACCAAATTAGTCAGGCATGATCTGCCCTTGGTGAAGCCATGCTGGCTGTCACCAATCACCTCTTTGATTTCTGTGTGCCTCAGCAGAGTTTCCAGGAGGATCTGCTCCATGATCTTGCCAGGCACAGAGGTGAGACTGACTGGCCTGTAGTTCCCCGGGTCTTCCTTATTTCCCTTTTTGAAAATGGGGGTTATGTTTCCCCTTTTCCAGTCATCAGGAACCTCGCCAGACTGCCACGACTTCTCAAATATGATGGCTAGTGGCTTAGCGACTTCATCTGCCAGTTCCCTCAGGACCCGCGGATGTATCTCATCAGGTCCCATGGACTTGTGCACCTTCAGGTTCCTCAGGTGGTCCCGCACTTGATCTTCTTCTACAGTGGGCGGTTCTCCATTTTCCCAATCCTGGCTTTTGCATTCTGCATCACGGGCAGTGTGGCTGCAGTCCTTGCCAGTGAAGACTGAGGCAAAAAAGTCATTGAGTACCTCAGCCCTGTCTCTATCCCGGGTAACCAGTTCTTGTGTTTCCTTCCAGAGGAAGGAAGTGATCTGGATGATGGCATCAAGCATACCGTGATGAAGTTTGCTAATAATACCAAACTGAGTGGTGAAGAGGACACTTTGCATGGGAAAGCCACCCTGCAGGAAGACATGGGTAGGCTGGAAGAGTGGGCTAAGCAGACCCTTATGAAGTTCAACAAGGACAAATGTAAGGTCTTGCACCTGGGATAACATAATCTAGGAGTGCAGCACAGGCTGGGATCTACCTGCCTCAGGAGCAGCTCTGTGGAAAGGGACCTGGGGGTCCTGGTTGACAACAAGCTCAATATGAGTGAACACTGTGCTGCTGCAGCTAAGAAAGCCAACAGGATGCTGGGTGGCATCAACAAGGGCATCACCAGCAGAGAGAAACAAATCATTATCCCTCTCTACTTAGCGCTTGTCAGGCTACACCTGGAATGCTGTGTTCCATTTTCATTCCCGCTATGCAAAAAAGATGTGGACAGGCTGGAAAGGGTCCAGAGAAGGGCCACAAAGATGATTAAAGGACTGGGAAAACTGTCATATGAAGTAAGGCTGAGAGAATTGGGTTTGAGAAAAGGCTTAGGGGAGACCTTATCACTATGTTCCAGTATTTTAAAGGGTGGCTACAAAGAAGATGGAGACTGCCTTTTTACAAGGAGTCACATGCAAAAGACAAGGAGTAATGGGTAGAAGTTACTCCTGGGGAGATTATGATTGGATACGAGGAAAATTTTTCACAATGAGAACAATCAGCCATTGGAATAATCTCCCCAGGGAAGTGGTGGACTCCCCAATATTGGACACTTCTAAGATTCAGCTGGACAGGGTGCTGGGCCATCTTGTCTAGACCATGCTTTTGCCAAGAAAGGTTGGACCTTGATGTCCCTTCCAACCTAGTATTCTATGATTCTGTGATAAGGGGTTACTGAGCCTCTAAAGAGACCCTCTTCGTCCTTGCCTTTGCACCCTGTAAGGGCAGCGAAGGGATTTTCCTTCTCACCAGCCTTCCCTCAAGTGCTGGGGACCTCCCTGCTGCTGGAGGCAAAGAAAGAGGTCACTGTCCTTAGCAAGTCTGACCCATCTCTCCACAAAAGACCTGTGCAGCAGCAGAGCTATGCATACTTCTCTCATTTGCTGCCATTCCAAACCACTGGGATGACTCTGAGAGTTTCTGGTTTCAGTTAAGAGGCATCTGGGAAGCCGATTCACCCCCAGCTCTGTGCCTTCTGCCACAGCAGTACCTGCTGTCTTGACACAGCAGGATAAGCCAGCATTGCTGTGGAGGCAGCACTGGTGAGGCTGGAGTGCAGCCCAGAGTGTGGTGGGTCACACACCCCTGCTCCAGGCATGGCTCTGCCTCCCACCCTCCTACCCTGCTGGCCCAAGGGTCTTCTGTAAGCAGCTTGCAAACCCCTTGGTGAGAAGCCCGTGAGATGCTCTGCTCCTTTTGGAAACAGGCTCAACACATGCCACCCATCACAGGACAGCCCCACATATTTGGACTCCTAAGGTGCTTACCTGAGCTTGCTACTGCTGGTTTTCCTCTCTTGGCTGCTGCAAGAGGCTTTGGTGGGGAGGCTGGGCAGGCCTTGCAGGCTGTGCAGCTTGTGGCTGCTTTGATGGGTCTTGTTTTTCTGAGGTTACTGTCAGCCACAACTGTTGTTGCTTTCACTGGTGTCTTCTGGGCTGCTGGAGCACTGGTGTTTGGCTATGTTGGGGCTAGACTCCTGCTGGTTCTATTGGCTTTTGCTTTTGCCACTGGTTGTTTTGCTCCTGCATCCTCACAGCTGGCTACTGGAAGGGCTGTGTGAAGTTCAACCGACAGCTGTATAAGGAAGCCAGCTAGCAAATATTTTGAATATGTCCCTTGGTTTAATATTTTGAAACCATTCCACAACATGTCCAAATTGGACATCTTTGTCCATGTCTGGTGATATGATTAGACCATAGTATGAAGGGGCTTTTCTGCCTGACTACTCTTAAATTTCAAAATATGCAACTTCAAAGAGCTCCCACATTGGGATGGCATCATGACATTTGCATTCTTTCAGGAAAAAGGAAAGACCAATGTCCTCTGCCTTCAGGTGGCCAGTGCCCAGTCAATTCATAGGCATCATGCTGTGGATTGCATTAGAATAAGCAGAGATCTGAAACCCACCCTCTGAAACTAAGTGTTTCAACATCTCAGACGCTTACTTTGCCCTTGGGCCAGGAAATCCACCTCAGGACTAAGATATATTTCCAACAGAAGTTTTTGGTCAACAACACCAAACTTATCAGGCTCATTACACAGTAGTGTTTGGCAGCGTGGTTAAATGCCATGCTATGAATGCGATTTCTTTCTTCAGCTTACGTGTATGTATGACACTGTTCGTAGTGCCAAGGTGTCTGCCTCTTTCTGCAGCAGCATGAAAACATAGCTGATTTCAGTGAGAACTACTCTGTTCCTCTTAAAAGTGTGCTAACACCGATGTTAGTTTTTAAGACTGCCTACCAACCCAAGCCAGATGAAGCTATGCTGAGGGAATTAAATATGATCCTATTTGACAATGGCAAATCCCAATAAAACTCAGAAAGGTGTGCAGAATATGAAAAAGTACTTTCCTTATTTCACTTTGGTTTCTAATTTGATGTGTGAGACATAGGGTATCCTTTGGCAGTGGTTATTGTCCACTATATCACACTAAGACAACATTTATATCAAAAAATATGACAATACGTAGGTAGTGTTTGTTTGCATCTGAATGCTTTTTGTCTCTGTGCATCCGACTCAAAGCTTGCTGATGTCTGTAGAAAGAGTATCATAAATACAGCCTAAAAACAGACTAAAAATTATGAAAAAATAAAGAAGAAAATTTCTTTACCTCCTCACTTTTTCTTCCAAATCCAGCTTTTTGGAGCTGGCATAGATAAGAAAAAAGTAACTGTAATAAAAAGGACAACTCACATTCAGTAAAGCAATAATTGCAACTGCTGTATCATCAGAAAATCTGTATCAATGCCTGTTTTCATTCCACTGTGAAATATATTTTTTGTAATACCTTTCTTGTAAGAGGGAAAGGTTCTTGTTGCTTTATTTCCACAGAATAAAATCACATTCACCAGCTTTTTGTCAGCTTCTTTCCGAATGAAGGAAAACCTAAGGAAGAGGGAAACTAAATATAACAAGATGAAAGAAGGACCAGCATTTTGGTTTAGTAATGAACTCTCTGGGATGAGAGTTATTTTAGAAAAGAGAAATATTTGGGGAAACAGGACTATTGTGATGAACCTTTTATAAATGGTTAGGAAATAAAGATTTTATAACAGATTTGGGAGTTTTTTAACTTTATCGTACTGTTGGTGAGACTATAGTAAACAGCAAATCAATAGTAAATAGCAAATAGCAATCAAAACTTCCCAATGGTATCCATGTTTAGGAAAGATATGCACATGCTAAATAGAGATGCTGACACTCACTGGCACTGCCCAGGACATCCCAAGGAGGCATGGGAGAGGTAGTGCACCATCAGCCCTCACCGGCACAGCTGGGAAACAGCAAAACCAATGCATTATCACCCTCTGGCTACCCAAGCCTGCTCTGAGTTCTCTGCAAAGACCTGGCTTATAAAAACTTGCCAGCCAGTCCCACCTCCTGTTTCTAGATGAACAAACACTGGGTCTGATCTCATTCACAAAACTGATCTAGAGAAATTGCAGGAAATGTAAAACAAGCCTTCCAGTAAAGGCTGCCTGCAATGGTTGACATTTGCTCAGGGAGCTGAGTCTTCTTTGAAGCCCTCTCAAATCAGTGAAGGAAGCTCCTGCCAATGCAGAAATTGCTGCATAGTACTGTCTGACCCATATTATGTCAGAAGCCAAATTAAAAGACTGCAATAATTCTTTTATGAAACAGATATTTCTCTTCTGCAGCTTTCTTAGCTCTTTCCTAAATTGGTCAGGAGACCTAGTTAAACAGCAGGATTTCTGCCTCGTTCCAGATATGTACCAGTGTACCACGTGCTGGTGATGTCCTAGTATGTCTAGACTGTGTCAGTGAAGTGTGAGTCTGAGCCTATTCTCCAGGAGACACTTTTCCACCCACTACATTGGGCATTGTCAGGTCTGCCCTAAAAAGAAAATCTTTGTTTTTTTCCCATTTGGAAAAGGCTGGGATTATTACAAAATTGTCCACAAAGTTTCTCCATTAGCCTGGTCTGGACACTTTGCATTTGAACCATGTCTGGGCTGGAACCAGCAATGTGGAAAAAAACAGAGGCTTACAGGACCTGGTGGGGACAAGCCCACTCCCAACCCAGTCATTTCCTCACAGGAAGGACAGACCCCCTGTGGCACCAACTTCATATCATGGGTGAGGCTTAAACCAGAAGGCCCCACTCAATTCCCCCTGCGATGTTCCAGGGATAAAGTGTTATTCTTTCTTACCATCTTGCTTTAGGGTAAAGTCTCCACAAGGCCAGTGTGCTGTGGTGGCCACCACAGACATTAGGTGTCTGTAAGTCTGTGTGCTGTCAGGTCCCAGCTAAGTGAAACTACCTAGGACATCTGCCAAGCTGCATGAGCATCTACAGCAGCAGCAATGCCCTATTCTGCAGGCAATAAGTTTTAGGAACAACCAAGCTTGGTGCAGCCTGCGTGTACCAGCTCCAGGACGCTGCAACTACAGAGTTAGCAATGACCAAGCTAGCTCTTTAGCTAGCTGGGATGGCTGATGTGACCTTCTCCACAGCCTCCCCAGTCCTCAGGCCTTATCCCCAGTGCCACAGACTCAAGGTATAAAGAGCTCCTTATGCGCTTCAGACCAAACCTTTGGCCCATACAGCTGCATTCCAGCATGGAGGAGATACACTTGGGCTTAAACCTACATGTGGAGGGGTGTTGGAGGTTTTCAAACTCACATTTCAGGAAGCTTCTTACAAAAGTTTATACTCTAATGGCTGCTGAATTCTTTTATTTTTAAACTCTAAAATAGGCCATGCTACATCTAAGCAGATGTCCACAGCTGTCTCAGTCTTGACAGTGATGAAAGCCTCAGCCTGCCTGCCTGGAATTGAAGAAGGAGGGTTTCCTTCACCCAAGGCCCTCATAAATGCACACCTCTTTCGCAGCATGTCAAACACCTGGGGACAGACACAGCCCTGATGTGAAAGGGATAGCAATGCAGTTGCATGGCTTCCTCATATGTTGTACATAATAAATCCTATATTTCCCACACAATTGCATGTAGGGTATGTAACAGGGCCAAAAAGTGGTATGGGACTCCACTAGGGTGAGAGGCGTGTCTTCCGCATTCTGCTCCCAGCATAGAAAGACACAATGCAGATGCTGTAGGGGGAAAGAAGAGAGCCCTTCTTCACCTTTCACAATAGTAAATCTTTATCTAGCACACATAACAGAAAGGCTGGAATTTTAGATAGCAGTGTTGCATTGTATCCAAGAGCCTACTATTTAAATATACAGCATGCCAGAACAGTTTACCTCCCCAGTCTTGTGAAGCAAGGTAAGATGCAGCACGCTGTTATCTAGATAAAAGAACAATTGGGAGCATACTGGAGTGACTAAGGCAGACTGCAATTCTTATGACAACATATTATTACAGAACACCAAAGCCAGGGCTTGAAAGTAAGTCTGAAAAAAAGCATAGAATCAAAATTGCTTTCCTCTGGTGTGCTCCCTCCATCGTGTTTCCTAGCTATAGTTAAATGCCTGTCTAACAGGAGTTAGGTCCAAATGCTGCTGAAGGCTAATGAAAGGTGAAAGGGTAGATGTGGAGAGGTCAGTAGAATGTGTTTAACCATCTTGTTTTGTCACCACTCTTCCCTTTGAATGGTGAGGCTTTGTTCCAGTGTTGTAAGTCTGACTTAGGCATTTATTGTCTTTTTTTTTTTTTTGCTGCTTCCACTGTCTTTGTTTACAGGTAAGGAAATCTGCCTAGCTTCCCCCTCTGTCTCCCTTTCTGCTTACCTATTTGAGCTGGTGACTCTGGGCAATTTGTCTGCATGGATCTGCAAACCTCTCTCCTTAAGGCACAGGAATTAATGTGGTCTGGGGAGGCAAACTTCGACAGGCTCGACAATTTCTAAAAGACAGAAAAACACCTTACACAAAAGTTTTCTGTTTTGTGTTAAAACCTGTACAGTCGGTATTTTGCAAAGGCCTTTCTGACAGAGTAAATACTAGGATTCCCACTCCTACAGTCAAAGTACTAGGTGTGCATGTCTCGGACCACAGTTCCCATGAAGTTAGCTTCAAGCAGTAGTTGGTTCTGTCTCAGAGCTGTGCAGACAGGCAAGGACTCAGTCCGGGAGGCTGAATATCTTTCAGGTGCATTCACTTCCTACAGCAGAGACCTGTTAAGTCTTTGGAGACTAGCAATGGAGGTATTGGCCCTCTTCAATTCCCTGGTCTGCCACAGACTCCTGTGTGGAAAACAGTAAGTTAGATTATTCAGGCTGTATCACTTCTCAAAGTGCTTACCTCTCCGTGAACATCAATATATTGCCTAAGTATAAGGCCAACTACATCAGCTTTTTGTACTTATTTAATTGACACTGTTGAATAGCTGCAGTTATGTTTCTGCTAGTTCAGCTCTCTCAGTCACATATCCTGTACCTTGAGAGCAGCAGGAGTCCACAGGATCCCATTGAGCCCAGTTAGATGATGGAGCTTAAAAGGGTCGCCAGTGCCATCCATACTGCTAAAA
Organism: Anarhynchus alexandrinus; assembly: GCA_008711295.1. Lineage (NCBI taxonomy): Eukaryota > Metazoa > Chordata > Aves > Charadriiformes > Charadriidae > Anarhynchus > Anarhynchus alexandrinus. The sequence goes on from VUYV01000134.1 coordinate 996,829, forward strand.
TCGAAATTGAAACAGAATGGTCCAAGTCTTCTGCTCTTGATGGCTGCCAAATCCCAGCTTCCTGCGTCAAACATAGGAGAAAGGTAAACATGATGTGCAAATGGGACACTGATTGTTGGTGTTTTGAATACAGTCCAAGCTTTTCTCCAGTGACTGTTTCAAGCATCACTAAATCCCTGAGAACCCTCTGCAACACAGATAGCAAAGGATGCATCCAAACCTTTCACTGAGAACAGCCTCCAGACATTCCTCCATGCCCTCCCCAGTCATTGAGAGCAGAGGGCTGCTCAGATGCCATGAAAGACAAGCAATAGAGTGCCACAGATAGGAAGTCCCCTTGAAAGGAGAGGCCCAAGTATTAAAGAAAATCTATGTTATAAATTCTTTATTCCATGTCTTTGGGGGTGGGGGACGCTCCATAATACAAATGAGTGGCAGAGAGTGAAGGCTTTTCTTGGTCTTACCTTTCCAAAATACTTTTACAGATGATGCTGTTTAAAACCTCTCCAAAAGAGGGGAGAATGGGGTAGTAGAGGTGAAGCCAAACAAAATTTCTGTCACGGATTATGGCCAACAGCAATGTCAGCTACAAATAGAAAAGTAAAGGGTCCTGCCGCTCTTTCAACAGCCAAGTTTACCTTTAACTGAAGAAACTGATTGAACTCATGATGTCCAGATGGTCCTAGCAGATGATCCTTGCTTGAAGGCATTGAAAAAAAAAAAGCTGAAGTCTCTGGCATTTTGGTCTGGAAGAACTCTCTTTTCTGCCCCACTGGAAGCAGTTGGATTAACCTTGCATACTCAGGCAAGGGAAACAGCAGAAGGACTCATTCCTGTGCACTCACACCGATCTTCAAGATGCCAGATCTGGGGTGGGTTTTTTGTTTGTTTCTGGGTTTCTATATTCTGTTTCTATAAATGAAATAATATTGTTTCTGGATTTGAGATCCCAACTGCCCTTCCACGTGCCAGGTGCAGTACTGAGAGAAACGCTGGAGGGAATGGATGCCATCCAGAGGGACCTGGACAGGCTTGAGAGGTGGGTCTGTGCCAACCTCATGAAGTTCAACAAGGCCAAGTGCAAGGTCCTGCACCTGGGTCAGGGCAATACCATGTGCAAATGCAGGCTGGGTGGAGAAGGGACTGAGAGCAGCCCTGAGGAGAAGGACCTGGGAGTGTTGGTTGATGAGAAGCTCAATGTAAGCTGGCAATGTGCGTTCACAGCCCAGAAGGCCAACCGTATCCTGGGCTGCACAAAAAGAAGCGTGGCCAGCATGTCAAGGGAGGTGATTCTCCCCCCTCTACACTTCTCTCATGAGACCCCACCTGTAATATCGCATCCAGCTCTGGGGCCGCCAACATAAGAAGGACATGGACCTGTTGGAGCAGGTCCAGAGGAGGGCCGCAAAGATGATCAGAGGGCTGGAGCACCTCTCCTATGAAGACAGGCTGAGAGAGTTGGGGTTGTTCAGCCTGGAGAAGAGAAGGCTCCAGGGAGACCTTATAGCAGCCTTCCAGCATCTGAAAGGGGCCTACAAGAAAGCTGGAGAGGGACTCTTTATCAGGGATTATAGTGATAGGATGAGGGGTAACGGTTTTAAACTGAAAGAGGGTAGACTTAGATTAGATATGAAGAAGAAATTCTTTACTCTGAGGGTGGTGAGACACTGGAACAGGCTGCTCAGAGAAGTTGTGTACGCCCCATCCCCGGAAGTGTTCAAGGCCAGGTTGGATGGGGCTTTGAGCAACCTGGTCTAGTGGGAGGTGTCCTTGCCTATGTCAGGGGGGTTGGAACTAGATGGCCTTTAAGATTCCTTCCAACTCTATCCATTCTATGATTCTATGAAACTTTGAAAAGGAGCTACAGCTCTAATTGGCAAGTCAAAGTTATAGTATGGTCCCAGGGCCAGTAAGCCACGTGTACAAGGGGGAGGATGGGATGGGTCCTGAAAGCCTAGGCTGTGGTTTGGACCAGGAGTACTGAGCTGGCTGGGGTATCTCTGCAGGAGTATCTTAGCTCTGTGTTATGCCACACAGACTTGATAAGAACACGTGTGCTTTCTGTAAAGCAGGCCAGCACCAGCAAGGACTAGATGAGTCACTGTGTCTTGTCTTCAGCACTGCATGTTTCCTTGGGTGACATCTCTTTGAAGAGGACAATGTAGCTCTTTAGAAGTCAATGACACATGGCATAAAAGGTGAGAGTGAAAAGAGCAGGGCTGTTTTTCTTACAGGCGATGCACAGAAATAAGCTTCAGCTAGATAAACTTTTCTGCATGAACAAAGAGACTATGATGGTCTCCTGAGACAAAGGGAACAAACAATGATTTTAACTTGTAGCAATGTTAAATTAGACATTAAGAGGAGGACTTCATGGTGTCTCCATTGGAGGAAGTCATTAAGAACAGGCTAGACAACATCTGTGGGAAGTGGCATAGGTACAACTGAAGTGCAGAAGACAGAAAATAGATAGATGAGATGACCTTGTGAGTGCTTTCTAACCTTATTGTTGACAACACTTTGATCACAATCATCTGAAACCCAGCAGCAGATCAGAGATGTGCTCCAAACAGACTGCCTATCACCACTGTGACAGTCCCTTTGAAATGCTGGTGCTCTCTTCTAGTGCTCTCTTACCTAAAGAAGCACAACAGCCAGCTTGGTGCAGCAGCCCATCTCCTACCAGTAGCGTCCTCACTGTCTGTCCTCATGATTCATTGCAGATGAACAAAATTCCAGATTTGTCTTCTCAGAAAAATCAGTCTGAAGGGTCTAAAAGCAATGTACACACAGATTAATCACACTGAACTAATTATTTGTCCAGAGATTCTCACAAAAACTTACACCCATTTATCTTCATTCACTTCAAAAACAAAGTAGTTCCCCTGGAACTTGCTGATATCCAGGATTTATTCGGGAAACTATTTAAAAATAATTGTTTTGGCCTAATTGACTGCCGGAGTCTTGTGAAGCCTTTGGCTTCTAATGTGTTTCAATACTTGAAGCCCACTAAATCAATGGAGAGTCAATATCCAAAGTCCTTAAGTATCCACAGGGGTCACCCATTAAAAAAATCCATGTACCACTGGCAAAAGACACCTCCCAGGTCATTATTTTGTTACCTACAGAGAATATTTTGGATTAAGGCAAAGAATTTCTGACTGGTTTCATGAAACAGTTGGTTTATCTGTTTAATCAGTTTACCTGTTTAGTCTCAAACTGCGTCTCAGCCTACCTTAAGGGTTTAACTTCTTCCCAAAGGCATTTGCCAGGTTTAAGAAACAGGTGATCTGTAAGTATGTGTACCAAAAAGCTGAACTTGATTCACAGACTTACACAGCTGTCATGCATGAGCAAGGCAAGGAATAGTTTCCTTTAGGAGAAGCACTTCTGGTATCCAGACAGCTGCTACCCAGGCAGAATTTGCTGAAATCAGTCAGGAAATCACCTGATAAAAGTATCTGGCATATGTGAAAGGATGTGGTTCTCCAAGCAGTTCCCTGTAAGTTGGACTAGAAAAGGATAAAGGATGAGTGAGTCACTCAATTTTTTTGTTCATGATCTGAGGGAGATGACATGCTGAAAGAGAAGTCCTGGACAGAGAAAGGTCAGGAGCAGTGAGAAAACCAGGACATGGAAATACGACATGGCTGTGGTGGTGTTTTAACTTTGCCTACAGCTGAGTGTTAGTGCTGTCTAACAAAAAGAATGTTTGAGTGACTCTGCTGGGAGATCTTTACGAGCAGAGCAGGTCCAATTTCTTGCAGCTATTGTAGTTCCTTGAAGCGTGGGCTCATAAAGCTCAAGTGCTCACAGGCTCTGGGAAAGGCTGTGCTTGACCTACTGCCTGGACTATAAGGTAACACTCCCCTACAGGTACAGTGCAGCTGATGGGGAGCGGGGTCCCATATTTGGGAGAGGAGATGGGAAAAATTCTGCTCAGTGAATGTGAAATGGAGTCTGGGGTGGGTGGAGGGAGGTTGTGCTATAACAAGACAAATTTACAGATCTAGCAGATTGCTGTGCAAATCCAGCAGTTGCAGCATTACCAGGGACTGTGGTATGTTCCAGCAGGTACTTTGAAAGCTTTTCTGCAATGCAAATCCAAGGCAACAAGTGGCAAGGAAAATGTAAGGAAATGCTTAATAAAGTCAAGGAGCAACAGTGAAGTAGATCACAGAGACTGTATCTGACAGAAGGTAGAAAGGAGCAAATTAATGCACTGACTTGTGCAAAGTGGTACTGTCTGTGTCTTTAGAGCTGCTGTCATAAGCTGTCTTGTTTTATACCACACCTTGGCAGGAGCACTAACTGCATGATGCATTCATTTTTACACCCCCTCTTGAATGCTTTTTAAGCTCTGTGTACTTCCTCTGCTACTCTGTTCCTTCTCAAAAGGCTCTTACTGTCGGCTGTTCTCCTGTTGAATTTGATCCTTTCTGCTCTCTCCACAAGGAACTGCTTTTACTTAGTTCCTCTCAGGGAAGCCTTCAGTGCAATAAATGATCCAAAGAAATCCCAGACTCCTCATCTCCTTCCCCAAATTTATTGAACACTCCTAATCATGGAAGAGCTCTAACAAATAAGTGCTTTCAATAAATCTTAACTTCCAAAAGCAGTGTATGCTGATGACCTTGCAGGACTGAGCTCCTGGGAAATGGAAGCACGATAAATCTCCATATTCCCTCTACAATTTCTCCTAGTGACTATTCCTCCATCAGGAAATGGGTAGAGAAAGATAATTACATATTGGCAATATATTCCTCCTTTAAAGAACATGACCAAAGGTGATTAGGACATCAACTGTACGCTAAAGCCTGGAGTTCAGGCCCTTGTTTCTTATCACTTACCTGAAAGCACTTGAGTAAGTCCCTTTGAATATTGATTTGCACACCCATAACATGAGGATAAAAGAACTCCCCTGTGATGAATGTGTATGGTAACCAGCTAGACTACTGTAAGACTGTCCAAGTGCTCTGAAAAGTGTTAGATGAGAAGAAATACCCGAGAGGCTCATATTACACAATTGTTACATATTTTTCGTTTGATCCAATGCACTTGGTTTAGAAATGCTTGAATGAAGTTCAAATAGATTACGAAAAGCTGCAGAAGTGCAATGTCCTTGTGCAATCAAGGAGCTTGCTAAGACCATTGTTTGCTATGATCTAGACCTATGAAACAACCCAGTAGCTCCCAATAACAGATCCAGAGCTGCCAGTGTGGTTTACATTCAACATATTTATCATTACCTTTTCTCACTCTATCCAGGGGCAGATGCAGCTGGGCCTTGTTCTGCCACTTTCAGCCAGGCTGACAAGAACTTCTCCAACCTTGCCTGCAGGTGAGAAAGGTTTGATTGGGGTGGAAAAACTGGGCCTATGTTATTTCCTGGTGTACTCTCCTCGTCACTGCTCTCTTTATCCCCTTTGCTTTTCTTACTAGCAAATTCCTCACCTTGGACTTTCCTTTGCTGGTGTGGTTACATCCCTCTTTCCCCTTCCCCCTTCTCAGAATTTCTGCAAGTCTCAGTCCTCAGCCTTTCCCAGTCTCACCCATATGAGACTCCTACCTCTGCTGGGCAGAAATTCACAGTAAGCCATTGTGCAACACAAGCAACACAAGATATAGAACATTTCATATTAGCACTTAAGCACTGCATGTCACCCTTATCCCATAACTAAGTCGTGTGCCCCTACATGCCCCAGATGACAGGGGGCTGAAATACCGTGACACATATGACATGACGGAGTCTGTAGAGCCATGAGGAACAAGATAGACCTGTTTATTGAGAAAGGAGCATATTTCTCCATTGTCCCACAGAAGTCTCTAGGACCCATAACACCTCTGCTGTTTACCTCCAGCAATGTGACAGAGACAGCAACTATCAGTCAAAGAAGTAATGTGTGTCCCTGGGAGTTGAAGCTATTTTCCCCAGATGTAAATACATGTGGCTAGTGCTCCTTCCTAATCTGGCATTTCCATATCAGAAATGCTTTGACTCTCCACCTCATTTCAGTTTTGATGCAAACTGCTCTGAAGAGATGCAATGGATTAAAGTTCACACTGGCAATACTGCTCAAATTGCTGTCTGTCTCTGTGCTTGAACACAGCAGAAGCCTTGCCCTGCCATGCTGACATGCAGCATGCATGCACAGCAAGCTGCCCCAGACACGGTGCCTGCACAGCTCCCCTCTCAGGCTGGACAGGCCTCTGACAAATTGGAGGCCAAAAGTCTGGTATAGATGTATTTGACTGAAGACTCTGTTGAACATCTGTCTGCGTGTTTTCGAGAGCAAAGGCAGCATTTCTTAGATATTTGGAACAGCATCTCATATCATCTACTGTTCTCACATTCAGGATTTGAAGTGGTTTGGTGGATTGGTGATTGTTTTGGGTTTTTTTTTTTCAAAAAGCAGAAGCAAAATGCGTGGTAGAATAAATCTTTATTACTTAAACACTACCTTGTTCTCAGATAATATCCTAGATCACCCATGGAGAGACACAGTGTCCCAACACAAAAGGATGTCACAAAAGCATTTGACACTTAAGATGCATTTCTGCTTGCTACCAAGGAGACATTTAACAGGAAGAGTTGAGTACATACCACCCTACACATGCACATACAGCAGCATGAAGAGGAAATTTGCAGTAATTCACTGCATTAACAAAATTCACTGTTAATCATCTTTTTTCCCCTCTACCAAACAATACAGAAAGAAAATCCTTTGCGCTAGAGTTTCCATGGCTGTATACATTGGTTAGTATAACTAATGCTTTATTGCAAGCCCCAGAAAAACAGGTTACTATATCTCCTTTGCCAATGCATCATGCAGAGAAAACAAATGTATAGTACAGAAGCAGGGCATTTCCTGGTTCTTGGAAGAGCACGATCAATAACTGCTGGGCTGCATTTCCTGCTTGGGTGTGTATGTAGGGCATCATAATACAAGGTAGGATACATACTCACCTCTTTCTAGACCTCCAGAGAGACTGGGCTATAAAAATTAAGGGTACAAGGCTGCCAGGGGAAAACTGAGTTCCTTCTGGCCTGGCAGTGGTGCATGCTTCATCAAGAAACCCACTGCTCCAACCTGCTGGGTGCATAGGGTCGTCTGGCAAATTGCTTTCAGCACATGTCACGTGCTCACTGTGGCCCATCAGCATCCCATCTGGAAGATGGACAGCACTCCCCGAGTCTGATGGGAAAGCCCCAGAAGGTGAAGAACCTCCCTGCATCTGATGGACATCCTCATGAAACAGCGGCTTTTGTCCTGGGGCTGGTGAGTAATCTTCAGTTTTGACATCTGAGTGTGGCTTTTAAAGTCATGATTATTAATTCTTTCTGGTCCTTCTCCAAGACAGTAACTATCCACTTGGAAAGATACTAAGTTTTTAAGTTATCACACCTGCTTCTTCCATGACCACATTGCAGGACTTGAATTCTTATTCACATTTGTTCTCTGCCTCCTGCTTCCATAGTGTAAGGAAGTCTTACAATAAGAACAACATTTGTGATCTAATTTAATATACATTAAACTTACAGTAACCTCTACACAAATACATGTTGTAAAGATCTCAAAGCCCTTGGTTGTGATTGAAAGAAGACTATGAATACACAGAACAGTTTCACTGAAATTTACATTCAAAACATCCAAGCTGTCTTGCCTTATGATCTGTTAGAGCCAGATGTCCATTCTAATGGAACAGACCCTAATATGATTCACCTGCATTTCTTCAGAGCTCCTTGTGTCAAGTCTTGTAGGGACACCCTGATAAAAAGATAGTAGAGATGAGTCAGGCAAGGCAACTGTTACACCACTGGACAAAATTATGTTTTTAGGGGAAAACAGAATGAAAAAGGCATTCTGGCAGAAAGTTTGAAACAAATGTTACAACAAATTTTGCTAGACACAGAAGCCCAGTGGCCATTATTGAACAAGGGGAGTACATAAAGGTCTCTGCCATGGCTTTGAATACATCAGCCTTTCAATTCAGGCTCAATTTTACGTGCAGCAATGTCCACTGAAAGGATAGTTGTCTGAGGGTAAGAAAAATTGAAATAAACTTACCCCTTGGCTTGCTTCATAGGACAGAAGAAACAGCTGAGGGTAGAGCTAGATAAAACAAAAAATAATAATCCGTGAATTAAGCTGATGCAGCTGAGTAAAAGCAGAAGGAATTGCAGACATGGTAGATAACACCAGCTCGTTGTTGTAGGGGCTGTTGTACTTCCCCTTGCTGGACTAATTGATATGCAGTTGGGTACATCAGGAGCAAAAAGAAAAGAACAATTTGTTGGTTTTAGCAAGTGTTCAGTGCCACGGATGCTGGAAAGAATGACCAGGACTCTACTTTTGAGGGCACAGACAAGTATGGATGGTCACATCTGCTTCACTTTTGTGCCCCGCTGGGTGGCTGCAGGCCAGAGCCCTTTAAATGCATTAGCTCAGAGCTGCACGTATGCTGAATGTGACTATTCAGCTCCTGGGAGAGAGCTGGTTTGTGTCTCGCCATCAGCAAGGGCAGACATATCAAAGATGTGTCTGCCTACACCATTTGTGTAGGTGCAGCTGAAAACAGCATTGAGGCATTTGAAGAGAATTTCCAGCTTGTCTTTACAAATGCATTTTTTACACAGATGCTTTTCTGACTTACTGTTTCTGCAAAAATGCCATCTCCTCAGCTGATTCTTAGTTCTGACTGAGAATATGACAATTTAGTCCAATCAAGAGTTGCCACAAAACTTTGGTATAAGCATAATTGTGTTACAGTACCTAAGAATGCTATACATCAAAATTTACACTCACTTGGGACCCAAATGCCCCGAATATTTCAATGCTAGTAACTGCATTTGTTTAGAAAAAAGCAGCCAGTGTACGTACTTAAAAAAGACTAAAACTTGCTGAACAGAGAGAGAATCAGCTAACAGATAGCAAAAGAGGAAAAATGTTAGATGACACACTGCATCAGTGCAATGTGAGTATTTGGCCTGGCTAAAGAACATATTTATATCAAGAGAGCACTGTCGCTACTTGGTCTTGCTTCAAACCATGTCCTATCATTCTTTGTACATTTTCAATAGCAATGAGAGTAAGGAAGAAAATAAGGCATAGTTTGTAGGAAAAAAAAAAAAAGGTAGTATCTGTTACTACAGCAACTAATAGTGCTGGAAAAATACACAAGCTTTCAAGCACATTAGATCTTCTTTAGCACTTGCATTATTTTATTTCCTGAAATAAACCCATGTGGTAACTTCACAGGGAAAGGGGTATTGCAGGTCAGCCTTTATCTGTAGGATATAGGTCTGGTCTTGCACTAGGCAAGAACCAAAACTACACAGCCCTCAAAGCTGTCAGTGGGTTTGTGTTAAATAAGGCAGCCTGAGAATCTATCCATATTCATCTTGCAGAGCCAGTTTTCTGCGTCAAATGACCATAAGCTACTTGAGTTAAAGTTCTCAGAGGATGTACTCTGTCTTGACTTGCATGATGATCATTATCAGCAAAATTATTCCCTTATTTCCATTCATGATCATTACACTTTCTCTAGACCGAACTGGCACCATAAAGGGTAGAGATGCAGGGAGACACCACCCTACCATTTCCAGCTGTGGTAAGAGTCTGGCCACTACCATTCTCAATGGAAATAAACACTGTCTCATTTAAGTAAGTCAAAGTGCAGGAATGAGTCTGGCAAAATACCTGTAGTGGAGTGCCACCTGTAGTGGCAAAATACCCAACTGCATATCAAAGTACCATGTCAAGCCAAAAGAAAGGGCCAATTTCAATGGGCCTACATACATGAAAACTACCAGCTGTTGATTTCTGGCACCTGGCAACTGTTGCTGGACCCCTGAAAGTTCACCTTGGTGAAACGGCTGCTGCCCCTGTAGGACTAGTGACTGAGCTTCATTGTGTCGGTCTGGGGCTTGCTTGGCAGACTGCAATGTGGGCTGCAGCAATGGGTTTTGTGCATGTAACCTAGGGTGCTGGGGTTGAAGTGGTGTCTGCTGGGATGGCAGTGGTGGAGGATGGACAGGCATTGTGTATATATACTGCAAGGAAAAAAGAAAAGACTGTTACTAAAATGTGTAAAAAAGATACTATCTTTCTGCTGCTAAGATGATAGCAATATTGTCTCAGAGTGAAAAATGACAGATAAGTAAATGGTATCCTGGGGTACATCAAGAAGTGTGGCCAGCAGGTCAAGGGAGGTCATCCTCCCCCTCTACTCTGCCCTGGTGAGGCTACATCTGGAGTATTGTGTCCAGTTCTGGGCTCCCCAGTTCAAGAAGGACAGGGAACTACTGGAGAGGGTCCAGCAAAGGGCTACAAAGATGATTAGGGGATTAGAACATCTCTTATGAGGAAAGGCTGAGGGACTCGGGTCTTTTTAGTCTAGAGAAAAGAAGACTGAGGGGGGATCTTATCAATACTTATAAATACTTAAAGGGAGGGTGCCAGGGGGATGGGAACAGTCTTTTTTCAGTGGTGCCTGGTGATAGGACAAGAGGTAATAGGCATGAACTTGAATATAGAAAGTTCCATCTTAACATGAGGAGGAACTTCTTTACTTTGAGGGTGGCAGAGCACTGGAACAGGCTGCCCAGAGAGGTTGTGGAGTCTCCCACTTTGGAGACATTCAAAACCCATCTGGATGCCATCCTGTGCAACCTGCTGTAGGTGACCCTGCTCTGGCAGAGGGTTTGGACTAGATGATCTCCAGAGGTCCCTTCCAACCCTGACCGTTCTGTGTGATTCTGTGTGATTCTGTGTAATCTGCCGTGTCCTGCCTGAGATGATGCTAATACAACCATTTGTATTTCTCACAGTGCCCAGACACCACCCAAATGTTTGTCTGTTCCTTCCATAATCTTTACAATCAAATCTAGTCCTGCAGCATACTTTCCAGAGTACCTGGGATCCTGCTGCCACATGTTGGATAAGCAGTGCAGGGTGGTTAACAGCCTCAGCTCTGTCCATGTGAGAGAGACATCCCTCCAGCATGATGATGGGCATAAGACAAGCTCAGATGCTCTGACAGCCACTCTTCTGTAGAGAGAGCCTGGGCTCTAAGCCTGGATGCTTACCTCCTAATGGTGTCAATTTGTTTCAGGATGGCTACATGATTTGCAACGGCATTGCTAGATCTCTGTGGCAGAGCAGGCACTCCTTCCTCAACATCAGATCTCAACGCCTGTGCCACCTACCTTCCCAACGTCAGTGTTCAGCAGTGCTCAAACAAGATTGCTGCCCACTTCAGTGTATTTTGTCAACAGGCTCCATTAGACCTTTTTTGAAAACTTTCATTTTTCGGCTGTACCCTGGGGATAAGACGTTAGATGAACTAGTGGAAGTCAGAAGACTAGACTGAAGTCCCATTCATATGGGACTCTCCATATGAGAGCATGGTCTTTCCTTCTTTTATCAGCAGCCCTGCCTCCATTGCTGACTAACCTCTGACTCCCAAAGGAAGAAGAGGTTGTACTAGAATGACCTTCTCTTTCCTGAGCCATGGGTGACTCACGAGGCATGGTCTGAATGAGAGGAAGCACAGAAGCAGGTTACCTGTTGAGTCTTACACTCCTGCGGCCTTTGCCTGAGCCATGGGTATGAAGAATGCAGTGCAGCCAGATGGAGTGAAATGGCTCCCCATAGTCACAGTGGCCAAGCTGTGAGAATATGTGAAGGTGGAACACTCATTTCCACCTAGTGCTGTGCATCTTTCAATGTTATCAACATGATAGTATCAGAACACCCCATGGAAAAAGTTTGGAAAATTATCTCTCATAACACCCAAATATGAAGACACAGACAATCTGCTTTTTCAAAGGGAACTGAAGTGACACTAAGTATCCTGGTTAAGTTGGCAGAGGAAGTTTGTGTCAAGTAGGAGTTTCAACCCTCTGAATCATGGTTCAGGTCCTTAAACACATTGGCAGATTTTTATTAAAGGGTTTGCCTTCTTAAGGTGTGCTATGTAAAACACTGAACTGCTTTGGGGTTTGTTTTGGGTTTTTTTCTGAATACCTAAAGACATTATGTACATGACTCTGTCGAGACATGATATGTTATTTTGCATGCTGGTCTGTTTTCAGTAGTGTCTATTACCAGCTATAGCAGTAACTAAGAGTTGCTACCTATTCCGCTAAGCATTATTAGAATGAAAAGCTAGCACATCCACAGAGAAAGATTTTTTTTAACCTATGTGTTGTTGAAAACACATAAGAAAATAGAACTCAAAATAGTACTTTGAGTCTTTAGACTGCTTGTTTGTTCAAACACGCACATAAGGCAAATAATGTGTTGTTTGAAAATAGAGGTGTAATTACCTGTGGAAGCATGTTTATATTCTGTCTTCCATATTGTCTCATCTTCTGAGAAACAAACAAAAATTATTATAAATTGCTTGTTGCTTTCATACCTTACCCTCATTCCATTACTGTAGCACCTTCACTATTCATCTAAATGTTAATTCTCTCATCTGGTTTTGGCTCATTGCAAGCCTACTCAGCTTGAAAAACAAGAAAATCTACTCTCTGGGATTTTTCAAATACCTCTGCCTGAATTGTCATCTTACACTGCTCAACATCATGCAAATAATATTGGAGATCTTCTCATACAGTGGATTATGCAGGATTGTCACATTGCAAGACTCTCAGTGAGAGGGAAGGTTCGCCTTAAGAAAAAAAGAGAAAATATTCATCTTGATGGAGGGAGACAAATGGAGAGTTTGTTTAAGAAAAGCTTTGCCTGAAAGGTTTCTTAAGGAAGCTTGAGATTTGTACACATGTAGTCTTCTTCAGGACAAAAATGAAGCAAAGCGGTTTGGCATGTCCTTATCTTTCCACCATCTTTGATCAATATTATCACTGCTTTCATTTGGGCAATTCATGGATTGTGGCCTAAACAAATACACTTGTCAGTTATTCACGGTGTTTGCCTTCTGAATAAATTAGTTTAAAATATCCCGAGACTTTTGCAACAGCTTGATCTCGTCTCTTAGGTACGTGACATTAGAGTCAACCGCAGTGCGTGCTTTTTGTCTATTTTGCTTTTTGTGGTAACCAGGAGTTCCCTTCTTGCATGGTTGCTGTTTTGAGTGGCCTGGCTGACCCTGCTGAACTCCCATTGAAGTGAGTGGGAATGCTACTAGAAACTTGCTTTCATTTAGATGTACACCATGACAGCTCTACAGCACATATGTTTCCACTAATGGGAGCTGGAGCTGACATTGATACAAAAACTGCAGCCAAAAGAACTGCTGCAAGGAAATTAAGGATAAATCTAGCACCCCACTTTACACAACTACCATCTGTTAAGACTGGGACATTTTCAAAACAGAGCATTATTGGCAACCTCTCTGCATATCACTGTGGCTATCATTAGCTACTTGCACTTCAACTGAGGAAGTGGGGAACTGAAGGTGGTAAGACTGAGCAATGCCTCAAGAACAATTTCTTTCTGGTTTACCTTATTGAAAAGTTTAAATACCAGGTTTGGTTATGGTGACCTTTCTTTCCTTGTTATACTGATGCATTCCATGACTTGGCTCAATATATTGGATAAAGGTTTATGTCATGGTGTCACGTTGTTAATATTACTTTGATGAAATGTACAGGCCACAGCAAGCCCTGACAGGCAAGGACTAATTCTATTTTCTTGATCTACAGGCATTAGATTTTATCTAAAGAGTTGCCAGGTACTTCAGCCAGAAGCAAGTGGGCTGTTCTGACATGAGGGACTACTAGAGGCTAATGTGAATAGATGTCATACAAAACCAGCAAAAGACATAAACAAGACAGGGGAAACCTTATTCAAATTTCCAAGTTACACTTTAATCCAGAAATTCTTTTCTCCCAACTGAATTGCATTTCAGATAATTACACAGTTTGTTGAAAGGAAAGTGTTGCCCTGCTATTCTCCACCCATTTTTCTGACAGTTAAAGAAGTTTTGAAATGTTTGAATAGCTGTCAAGATTCTGACCAGCTCCACTTCTGAGGTTTTGCTCTGTGTTTTAAGGACCACATCACCTAGACGTGTGATAGGAGAGAGGTAGCAAGTCACAGTAAGGGGGATATTATCTCCTACAATACTTACATTTTTTTCATTTGCAGCTGTCACATTATTGAAGATGTGATCATGTATAGCTGGAGTGGGAGGATAGTAGGCTTAGACTTGCCATTCCCTGTGGTCTGGCATGCTGAGGGTACATCTGCAACCAGACAGAACAGGTATGAGAGCCCTCCTGAGCACGGGAGATGATACCGATAGTCACATGGACAAAACAGGTTTGAGGAAGCCCAGTGTGTGGTACAGCCTAGGGTTATCATATGAACTGATACACTACCAACTTCAGGAATACTAATTTATTCTTCTGTCCTCTACATTTCCTTGATAAGAACCTGAGGTTGCGAAAGCAGTCCTGCTGCTGTCATGGCACAAACCATCCCTGGAGTACAGATTTCTTAGACTTTATTGATCTGTCTTGGTGGCATCACGTTTGAATGGACACCAACCACAATTAGGGCTGTACACCTACAAGGGAGTCAGTTCCAGTAGCCAATCTGTGGTAAATCAAGTCTGTGTGTTAAAAGAAATGAGGATTTCTACTTAATTTACTAGCTCTGCAGGCACATGATCATTTGGTTTTACAGAAGGGAGCAGATCAAGGAGCCGAGGTGGAGTGATTGTTAGCACCTCTTTCAGCAGCAGCTCATTATTAGGTGAGTTTAGCTGAAGTGCAAAGCCATGCTTTTCAGCTATGGGTAAAACCCCTCTCCTTATAGAAACTGAAATAAAACTATCTGGTCTTGCCTTGCTGACCAGAACTTTGATACTTACCACTGCAGTTATACATTCAGTTCTCTTACCTCTATGGTGCAAAGTCAATATCTACTGCTAGACATGATTGATAAACACTCTTGGTCAAGACAGCAGTATGTTTGCTTACATCCTAGGAAACTCCAGGCTGTCCTGAAGGCTTCTGCTGTTTTTCGCACTAGCACTCTTCAGCTGTCTTTTTCATTTTAATATATGAAGAGTGGGTACTTTTGGCTGGAAATAATCCTGAAATTTGGAATTTTTCTTTCTCGGACCACTAACTGAGCTTAGATTGGCTAACCTGGTGGATATAAAGACAAATTATCTTCTCCAGCATCAGTAGGCTGGGAAGGGAAAATAGGTATATTGGCAAAGATTATCCTGACAGTTCAGTTCAGGCTGCAGAAACACACGCACAAAACCCAAGCAGCTGGATAGACTGTCATGTACAAGCAACTTGTCTAAGCAAGCAACTTAGACTGTGATATACAGGTGCACAATTTACAGGCAAAGCAACACTTGTGCCAAAGAAACATAAAATCAGCATAGAGTTGCTCATATTTGCAAGCACTTCCTGGAATAAAACTGTGTTGTGAGAAGCTTGAGCTTAATGTCAGCTTTAGCAAATCTATGATAACTATACTAGTATTAACAGCAGTGTTCTTTTGGTAATCCTGCATATTTTTAATCATGAAGAAGCAGAGTTTCCACAATATACATTTTCTAATATTGATGGGAATGTAATCCACCTTCTATGGGAAAAAATTTTTAATTCATTTTAGTTACTGAATAAAATATTCTAAATAAAGGATTTCATAGGCACACAGTAGAAATCCTACCTGAGATTTCATTGTAATCAATAACTCTGTGTTTACTTCTTTTGTGTAAAATTTTGTCATCAATATGTAATTATCCTGGAATGCACAAGCTAATTAGGCTATCTCCTCTTTTTTGGGGCAATCCATTATCTGAAGAAGCAGAGAGCTATTCACCCTCATAATAATCCATTTCACAAGTACCAACCTTCAAAAATTAAGATTCATCATAGGCGTAAAAGCAAATCCATCTGGTGTACAGCCCCATCAAGTTTAATTCCCCAAACAATGGGAATTTATTGATATTCTGCCATACAGAATGATACACTGACATAAAAGTAAATTCTGACTGCCTTAGTATATCAAAATAATTGATAAAACTAATAAACATCTATGCTTATCAATATCCCATAAAGAAAATATTAACTTTTTTGCTGGATCAGTCTGTTCTTCCAGAAGCTGGGGACCAATGAAGTCTCCAGGAGATCAAGATTCTAGGGGGGAAAGAGGTTTTTTGGAATTATTTCCATATTACACTGTCTCTCAATAAATAAGAGCCTTATTTAAATGACTTAACAAGCAACCATGCCAATGAGGAGTACAAGGGAAGGGCCCACTAGTAATTAGTTCCCACCCTTCTATCACACACAAAGTCATAAACCTACTTTCTCATTATTTTTAATTGCATGTTCAAGCCTGCAATTGAGAAGAAGTTTTTGGGCAAGCTTCAGTGTATACTGAGAGGTAGTAACCCAAATTCTGATCCCATTTACATCAGGTGTAAAATTTCATGGGAGTCAGTGGGCTGCTCTAACAAGTGGTTCAACTACCTTCAAGTGTTTCACACACCTTTGATTCTGATACATGAATCATCTGCCAGAATAATGTAATTGGTACTTTACATCGAGGGAGCTGATTCTGCCTCTCTACACTGCTCTGGTGAGACCCCACCTGCAGTACCGCATCCAGCTCTGGGGCCCCCAACATAAGAAGGACATGGACCTGTTGGAGCAGGTCCAGAGGAGGGCCGCAAAGATGATCAGAGGGCTGGGCTGGNACGCCCCATCCCCGGAAGTGTTCAAGGCCAGGTTGGATGGGGCTTTGAGCAACCTGGTCTAGTGGGAGGTGTCCTTGCCTATGTTAGGGGGGTTGGAACTAGATGGCCTTTAAGGTCCCTTCCAACTCTATCCATTCTATGATTCTACAATCTGCTTTCACTACAGAAAAATATACGACAGAGCAAGCATCAGGCATAAGCACTGCTCACTCAATTCAGCAGACTATAAACAGCAATTTCTGCATGCAGATCATTCTGTAGACATCTGGACCTGATTTCCCAGCTGTTCCCTTACTGCATAACTTTATATTGACCTCATACCTGGAGTTCTAGCAAAAATCCTCATCCTCCATCCCAGTTGCTATGCAATTCTCTGTGCAATGGTTGGGTGGTGTGAACAAGATATAACAAGCTTCAGTTGCAGTATGGAAGACTAAGCTTAAACATTGGTTACAATTCTTCAGCCATACAGACAGCCAAACACCAGAGCAGGATTCCTAAGAAGCAAATGTTTTTTCTTTCAGTGGCAGCTCCTGGAAACCTCTGTCAGGAAAGGCTTAGGCAGAGCTGGTTCTTATTCAAGCCAAGAGGGTGGGCTAGGTATCCTCTTGATGTCTCTTACAGTTCTGTTTTTCTCTATGGCAGGTAATAGTGTTAAGATAAGAGCCCCCTCCTAGCAGCCTTGGTAAATAAAGCACTATGGAACTCCCTGGAATATGACTTACCCAAACAGAGGTTTGTAGTTTTACTCGCACTGCAGAAAGACAAGATAATTTCATGGGGGACTCTCTGTTAGGCATCTTGCTCTTCGTGTTGAAGTAGCTTCAAAATGAGTGTGAGAGGCTAAGTGCATTGCTTCTCTGTGTTTTAATGGCACTGAAAGAAAATAAAGACTTGGGGGCATTTTTCTTGATTTTCTGCCTTACCTTATTTTTTTTATCAGAAAAGAAAGTCTCGATTCTCTTTTATTTTAGTTAAGGACAAATCTTGGAGCTGCTAATGTCAAAGTATGTTGCAATTGAGTACATCTACACCATTAGGGTAGTTTCCTTCAGCATTATGAAGAGGTGAAGATCAGATAGGAAGTCCTTTTCCCTGTACTCTTTAGTGAAGATCTTCAGTGAAGATGCAGTTGCTGTAGTAGTGAAAGCTGCAGCTGATTGCTGGTGGACAATAAGTATCTCTGGGCAGAAGAGATACATTCTATTAAATCAAGAGTGAATTTTTGGACACCTAACACCATATATAGGTCTTACTCATGTTCCCACAGCCCCACTTCCCACATCCTGGGATCAGGATTTGGTTCTTTCTCCGTGCTTGCTTTCTTTCCATATCCAACATTCTCGCCAGCTCTCTGCTATTTGTCCTTATTTTTTGTGGCCATCGCGAATCTTAAAGATGTCTCCCTGGTCTTCAAGGTCCATTCCAACTCCAACCATTCTATGACTCTATGATTCAATGATTCTTCTCCCCACTCTTTCCATGTTGCTTTTTATGGTTTTCCTAGAGTGCTCTATTTCTGTTTACCCACTCATCTGTCCCCTGTTACTATCTCTTGTTGTCCCCTGCCTCCATTGGCTCTGCATGATCCTGGCCTACATACATGTTTATTCCTAATTATGACAACAATATCTAGAATTTATAGTGTTTTATACAGAGACAGAGGCTTGAATTCTGTCAACACACAGAAGAGTCCTGGTGATTTCAGCAGGTAACAGGTTTTCTCACACAAGGAAAGATTAGCGCAAAGTGCTCTTCCTGTGGGACCTCTTCTGTGGCCAAAGATTAATTCCATTTCACTTAGTTTAAAATGCCTACAAAAAAACCCAATTTAATCTATCCTAGATCAAGGTTCTCAGCATAAGAAGTATTTCACGTGACTAGTATCTACAATTTTAATGTGCATTACATTCCTGCGCAGCGGTCTCAAAATGAGAGAAGACATTTACAGTTACCTTCTAGCACTTCTCCAAATATTTGTAACCACACAAATAAACTCATTTCAACTCTAGACAGTGTTTCAGATTTTGTTACCTTAGTGACAGCGTTATTTATCCTTGGGGAAAAAAAAGGTATAATGCTGGTGTGAAATCCTCTCTATTCAGCAAGAGAAGAGGATCCCATTGCATGTGTGTGTTTGTATGCATTCCTCCTAAACAGAGTAATACTAATTAAGGACTAATTTTTTACAGCCTTTTAACTGAAATCCTGGAAATAACATTTCCATGGCTTTATATACAGTATACATTGAGCTAAAAGTAAATGTAGTTTTTTGTCCATTAAACAATGATGATATCACAGATAATTTGATACTGCTCAACCACTGCTGTTTCACTGCAGGAGTTTAAAAGATGTGTGGAAATGGGAGTCTCCTCTGAAGTATTTTGTAGGCTGCATGACTCTGCATGACTACATTCTTTGAGAAGCAAGGTATATCTAAATACTGCTATTATAGGTATTGAAATAATTTTTCTCATGTCCTAGCTGCTAGCAGTTCTGTAAGTATGTCTAGAACACACAGTTATGCAGATACATTTTGATACACCACATTCAAGCAATGGTCCCAGCAAGCCACTGCCCAGCTTATGCACCAATAAACAGTTCTTTCACTGGAGTTTCTTTTGAATGCAGACCTCAGGGTCACACACAGTTCATTGCTGTCTTCTGAGGATGGAAAATTTAGTTTGCACCAAATAAAAATTTTGATGGAAAATACCCCATTTTTCCTATATTTTCCAGCTTCTCTCTGGAATCCTGCCATGAGGTGTTTTGGTTGTTTTTTTTTTCAAGCTAGCATTGCTCTCTGTCTCTACCAGAGCTGCTATGTGTCCCTCGATACTGGTTCTTTGCCTGCCAGTCCCCTCTTGGTTGGAAAACTTGATTGGAATCCACTGATTCCCAGCTCAAGATAAAAGGCAAGTGTCAGAGTGTTTGTCTACACAGGGGTGCTTAGGAAATGAATACAAACTAAGTGTAATGGTGGAACTATATTCAACGCCTTTATGCATTCTTCCATCAAAGTACAGGAAATGTAATTTTGACCTAGTACTGGAAAAGAGTTCCATTTAGAAAGCAGAGTTCAAATATTAATTCAGAATAATTTCCTCAAATCTCTTACGAAAAGAAAATTCATGTAACAGCATTTTCCCTAGGATGCAAAAAAAAAAAAAATTATTTGGCAGCGGGGGAAAAGGGTCACTTCTGCTTGAGTGATTTTTCCCTTTGCTCCTTATTCTAATACTGTAGGCTCCACTACCTTGCAGCTGAGGAAGAATTGCCAGGTGTTCAGCCAGGCAGGTGCAATCTCAGCTGTCTCATTTAGTTTTGACAGAGAGGCGGCTTTTCATCTCTCCGGGGCTTGCTGCTAGCCAACCTCTGGGAGCAGAACTGCTGATTGCAGGGGAGGCCGGCGCGGTGCAAGGAGCAGTGGCGGCAGAGGGACATGCGAGGGACATGGCTGCTGGAGAAGGAGGGGCACGTCTGAACAGGGGGCGTTCCCCAAGCAACAGAACCTTGGCCTCCTGATTGGACGAGACAGCAAGGGGTGGAGCCTGCACCCTGCAGTGTGGGAGATTTAAGCAGGCGGAAACAATCATAGAGTCATTGAATGGTTTGGGTTGGAAGGAGGGACCTCAAAGACCATCTAGTTCCAACCCCCCTGCCATGGGCACGGACACCTTCCACTCAACCAGGTTGCTCAAAGCCCCATCCAACCTGGCCTTGAACACTTCCAGGGATGACAAAAAATAATCAGCCCAGCTGATTGCAACGGACAACCATATATATTTCCCAGCAGCAGCATGGTGACCACCCAGCAAAAAGCAGTGTCCTCTGCTTCTCCTGAGCTTCTAACACCTGGTAGAACCAATGCAGCCACACAGACAGAGCTCCTGTTCAAGCATATGACCACCCAGGTTTCTGGCTATAGGATGTGTGAAGAGATATTCCTAGAGGTGGAAAGTGGTTGCAAGCAAGCCTGTGGGAGGTGTGACCAGATTGACAAACTGCTCTGCTTGGTGGCTGAGCAGCGGGAGGAGGTGGGCAGACTGAGGAGTATTCAAAAGTCTGAGAGGGAGATTGATCAATGGAGCCATACTCTGTCATCTATGATGCATGCAAGCCAACTCAGCATGGCCACTGTAGAGCCAGGTCCTGAATCTGCGTTGTACCAGGAGGAAGGCAGCATCACGAGGGATAAGGAAGGGTCGAAGAAGGTTACAGCATGGAGCAGTAAGAGGAACCCCTCCTTACCTCTAAGATACCCTTACAGGATAGGTACGAGGCCCTGGGTATGGTAGATGAAGCACATAATGAAACGGAGCAGGAACCTGTGCAAGCAGTCTTGCCGAGGTCAGAGAAACCAACCCCTCACAACAAAACCTGCATGAAGACCAGCGCCAAGAAGAAACAGTGAGTTATGGTCATTGGTGATTCCCTCCTATGCATAATGGAAGCACTCATTTGCAGAACAGACCCTCTTTTCAGTGAAGTTTGCTGCATGTCACTCCAGCCTTTAAAAAGGGCAAGAAGGATGACCCGGGAAACTACAGGCCAGTCAGCCTCACCTCCACCTCTAGAAAGATGATGGAACAGCTTGTTCTGGGTGTCATCTCAAAGCACCTGGAGGAAAAGAAGGTTATTAGAAGTAGTCAACACGGATTCACCAAGGAGAAGTCATGTCTGACTAATCTGATAGCCTTCTATGATGGTGTGACTGGATGGGTGGCTGAGGGGAGGGCAGTGGATGTTGTCTACCTTGACTTCGGCAAGGCTTTCAGCACTGTCTCCCACATCATCCCCAAAAGCAAGCTTACGAAGTGTGGGTTAGATGAATGGACAGTGGGGTAGATTGAGAACTGGCTGACAGATAGAGCTCAGAGGGTTGTCTTTAGTGGTGGAGAGTCTAGTTGGAGGTCAGTAATGAGTGGTGTCCCTCAGGGGTCAGTACTGGGTCCAGTCCTGTTCAATATATTCATTAATGACCTGGATGAAGGGATAGAGTGTACCATCAGCAAGTTTGCTGATGACACAAAACTGGGAGGAGTGGCTGACATGCCGGAAGGCTGTGCCGCCTTACAGCATGACCTGGACATGCTGGAGAGTTGGGCAGAGAGAAACCTTATGAAATTCAACAAGGGCAAGTGTAGGGAGGAATAACCCCATGCATCAGTACAGGTTAGGGGCTGACCTCCTGGAGAGCAGCTCTGTGGAAAGGGACCCGGGAGTCCTGGTGAACAACAGGATGACCATGAGCCAGCAATGTGCCCTGGTGGCCAAGAAGGCCAATGGCATCCTGGGGTGCATCAAGAAGAGTGTGGCCAGCAGGTCAAGGGAGGTCATCCTCCCCCTCTACTCTGCCCTGGTGAGGCTACATCTGGAGTATTGTGTCCAGTTCTGAGCTCCCTGGTTCAAGGACAGGGAACTGCTGGAGAGGGTCCAGCAAAGGGCTACAAAGATGATTAGGGGATTAGAACATCTCTCTTATGAGGAAAGGCTGAAGGACTTGGGTCTTCTTAGTCTAAAGAAAAGAAGATTGATGGGGGATCTTATTAATGCTTACAAATCTTAAAGGGAGGGTGCCAGGGGGATGAGAACAGTCTTTTTTCAGTGGTGCCCAGTGACAGGACAAGAGGTAATAGGCACAAACTTGAATATAGGAAGTTCCATCTTAACATGAGGAGGAACTTCTTTACTTTGAGGGTGGCAGAGCACTGGAACAGGCTGCCCAGAGAGGTTGTGGAGTCTCCCACTTTGGAGACATTCAAAACCCACCTGGATGCCATCCTGTGCAACTTGCTGTAGGTGACCTTGCTTTGGCAGAGGGTTTGGACTAGATGATCTCCAGAGGTCCCTTCCAACCCTGACCATTCTGTGATTCTGTGATCCCTGGGGCCCAAATTAGGGACATCACAACAAGACTGAAGAGCCTAGTACAACCTTCAGACTATTATCCATGCCTGCTCTTTCACATGGGTACTAATGATGTCACAACAAAAAGTCTGAGGTCTATCAAAAGAGATTTCAGAGCCCTGGGAAGAATGCTAAAAAATCTGGGACCACAGGTAATGTTTTCCTCAGTCCTCCCAATAATGCGGGGAGACTTTGGAAGAAATAGGTGAGCCCAGGATATCAATACCTGGCTCCAGTATTGGTGCCTCCACCAAAACTTTGGGGTTTTAAACCATGGAAGAGCCTTCAAGACACAAGGTATGCTGGAACCTGATTGGATCCACCTGTCCTGGTGGGGAAAACATGTCTTTGCGTGAAAGCTGGAGGGACTGACTGAGAGAGCTTTAAACTAGCATTGATGGGGGAAGGGGATACCAACAGGATTGCAGCAGGTAAGCAAAGGGTTTCCATGGCATCTCCTGAGGATGGCAATGCTAGTGGGAACATTTACACCCCTCCTGGGAGCACAGAGGGCTCAGGAGCCTATCTGAAATACTTGTACACAAATGTACACAGTATGAGAAACAAACAGGATGAACTGAATTTGTTGGTCAGTTACCAGAGCTACAATGTCATTAGTATTAATGAGACTTGGTGGAATGAGTCCCACGATCGGAGTGCTGGATGGAAGGCTACAGGCTGTTCAGGAGGGATAGGCAGGACAGGCAAGGTGGAGGTGTTGCAGTATATGTAAGGCAGAGGTTTGATTGTACAGCCCTTGTAGTTGGTGATGATGTGGTTGAGAGCCTCTGGGTGAGGATTAGGTGGATGGAAAACAAAGGAGATGTTGTAGTGCGTGTCTATTAATGATTGCCTAGCCAGGATGTAAGCACTGATGAGTTATTCTATAGGCAATTAGGATAAATTTCTGGATCGGCAGCCCTTGTCCTTATGGGAGATTTCAACTTCCCAGACGTCAACTGGGAATATCATACTGCTGAGACAAGCAAGTCTTGGAAATTCTTGAAGTTTGTAGGAGATAATTTCTTGTCACAAGTACTCAGTAAGCCAACTAGGAAAGATGCCCTCCTAGACTCGCTATTTGTGAATAGAGAAGGACTTGTGGGGGATGTGATGTCAGGTGGCTGTCTTGGCCACACTGAACATGAAACACTTCAGTTTAAAATTTTCAGTGTAATGAGAAAAGAGGATAGCAGCGTTCCTACCTTGCACTTCAGGAGGGGAAACTGTAAGCTATTCAGGGAGCTATTTAACAGAGCACCTTGGGAATCTGCTTTTGAGGGTTTAGGAGTCCACAAGTGCTGGTAAGTTTAAGAACCACCTTTTAGAAGCACAGGAGCAGGCAATTCCACTGTGTCATAAATCAAGCAAGCAGGGAAGGGACCAGCTTGAGTGAACAAGGAACTCCTCATGGAGCTCAAGAGGAAAAAGAAATTGTGTGACCTTTGGAAAGAGTCAGGCTTCACAGGAAGATTACAGAGCCAGGGTTTGTATATGCAGGGAGAAGACATGCAAGGCCAAAGCTCAATTAGAGTTGAAACTGGCCAGTGTTTTGTCAGATAATAAGAAGGGCTTTTTAAAATGCGTTAATAGCAAGAGGAGGTCTAAAGAAAACATAGGATTGATACTTGTTGAAGATGGTGATCTAACTAATAGCGATGAAGAAAAAGTGGAGGCATTCAATTCTTTTTTTGTCTCAGTCTTTAATAATACTGATACACCTTGGGCTGCCCGGCCTCCTGAGTAGGAGGACCGTGAGCATGGGAACAGTGACTTTCCATTTGTGGACAATGAAATTGTAAGGGACCAGCTGTATCAGCTGAATGTTCACAAGTCCATGGGGCCTGATGGGATTCATCTCACAGTACTGAAGCAGCTAGTGGATGTTATGGCAGGACCCCTCTCAATCACCTACCAAAGGTCTTGGGCGGTCCCTGCTGACTAGAAGCTAGCCAATGTTGTTCCAATTTACAAGAAGAACATGAGGAAAGACCTAGGGAACTACAGACCTGTTAGCCTAATCTCAGCTCCTGAGAAGATACTACTACTAAGAGGGTACTAGTAAGAGGGTACTACTGAAAGGCATTTAAAGAATAATATAATCAGGCACAGTCAACATGGGTTCACAAAGGGAAAGTCCTGTTTAACTAATTTGATATCCTTCTATGATAAGGTCACCTGCCTAGTGGATGAACAGAAGGCAGTGAATATAGTTTTTCTGGATTTTAGTAAGGTTTTTGATACTGTCCTTCACAGTATCCTTCTGGACAAGTGGTCCAACTGTGGGATGACTGGATTCACGGTGTGCTGAGTGAAGAACTGGCTGAAGGGCAGAGCTCAAAGGGTGATAGTGAGAGGGGCTGCATCTGGCTGGCAGTGTTCTTCAGGGTTCAATTCTAGGACCAGTTCTGTTCGATATATTTACTAATGATCTGGATGTAGGAGTTGAATGCACAATTAGCAAGTTTGATGATGATACCAAATGGGGAGGTGCTATTGACTCTCTTGAGGGATAAGAGGCCTTGCAGAAGGATCTAGATAGATTGGAGCATTGGGCAATGATTAATGGGATGAAATTTAACAAGTCCAAATGACAGATTCTGCACCTAGGATGGAGGAACACTGGGCACAAGTATAAATTGGGAGAGTGGCTGGAAAGCAGCCCTGCAGAAAGGGATCTGGGGGTGTTCATCGACTGCAGGCTCAATATGAGTCAACAGTGTGGCCTGGCAGCCAAAAGGGCGAAACATATCCTGGTGCATCAAACACAGTATAACTAGCCAGTCAAAAGACGTGATTATGGCGCTGTACTCAGCGTTGGTGCGGCCTCACCTTGAGCACTGTGTGAAGTTCTGGGCCCCGCAATTTAAGACGGATGTGAAGGTCCTTGAATGTATCCAGAGAAGGGCAACAAAGCTGGTGAAAGGGCTGGAAGGAATGTCCTTTGAGGAGCAGCTGAGGACTTTGGGCTTGTCTAGTTTGGAGAAAAGAAGGTTGAAGGGTGACCTCATTGCTCTCTACAGGTTCCTGAGGAGGGCAAGTGGAGAGAGAGATGCTGATATCTTCCCCCTGGTATCCAGTGATAAGACCCGTGGGAATGGTTCAAAGCTGCACCAGAGGAGGTTTAGACTGGGCATTAGGAAGCATTTCTTTACTGAGAGGGTGGTCAAACACTGGAACAGGCTTCCTAGAGAGGTGGTCGATGCTACCTTGCTTGGTGGTGGGTTTGGGACCTCACTGAGAGGCAAAAAATTGTTCCCTCTTGTTCCTAGAATGGTACAAAGATCTATGGGGAGATGCAGTGCAAAAGCTTATTCCTCACTCTGCCATAATAATCCACCCTGCTTATCACAAGCCCTTCCTGCAGTGCTCCTCCGGCTTCTGCCCCATGTCAAGGATGACTGACCAGACTTGGAAGAGGTCCTCACTCCACAAGATGAGGGCAGGAGTGTCTGCAGCCTGGCTGAAGGAGCTCATCACAGGCTAGTGAGAGATGCAGGAGAACGTGCCAAGGACTAGGGTTGTCGCTGCAGTCTTTTGTGGTGCTCATAAGCCCCTCACTATCCTAAGGGGCATTAACTTCTGTGCTGAGATACAGGGGCTTGTGGCAAATGTCAGCCTGGGCCTGGGCCTCTTCCTCTCATTCATAGCAACTTAATTGTTCCTGTGTCACCATTTTTAACTGATCCCATCACTGCCTTGTGGGCTTTCTCCAGTGGAGAAGCTCGTTGTTTCCTGTGAAATGGGTATCCATTTCAGGTGAGGATGCCTTATTACTCAGTGCCCAGGATATCCTCAGTTAGCCCTGTAGTTTCATGTCTTAAGTACTTCCTCCCTGTGACAGCTACCTGAGAATTCAGTATCAGGCATGATGCATTTCCCATCTGTAGCCTGCAGGTTTTCTTAATTGTAAAGAGGTTGTGATATATTAGTATGTAGTACCAGAATCCAAGACATTGCCCATTGACATATGGGAGTGAAAGGCCATGATAACTAGGCAGCACTAGGATTACTCATTCTGAGAGTCTAACTTATGCTTAGCTCACCAGATGATGTCAGTATTATAATAAAAGGTTAGGGCAAGAGTATCTGCTAGGATTGTGCGTTGCTGTGAAATGATGCAGTCTGAAAGTCCTCTGGAGGAATAAGTCTGTTCCATGTAACAAAGCTGGCTATGAAAATTGGTCCTAATGCTACTCTGAGAAAATAATTTTGTTTCAGCCTCAATAGAAATCTTAATCAGTGGGTTATTTTAATGCATTCTCCAAGCCAGTAATTTCTAAAAGAGGGAAAGAAGATTTTCTCCAGCCACAGGAGGAACTCTTTAATGTCTCTGGTCTCATCAGGGGATGATGTAAAAAATAAGCCCATGCCTATTGTTATTATCTGTTTGGAAGCTGCACTGGCTGAAAACAGTCTGTCAGTTCTTCTAGGTTTTAGATAGATGTGAAATATAAGAGTGACATGTCTGCAAATGAAGGGGTTTTCATCATTTCTCTTTCTGCCCCAGCTAAAGAAGGAATTGAAAAATTCATAAATTTGAAATGAATAAATAGATACCAGGCAAACAATCCTTTACATATCTAAGGCAACCTTTCTGTCAGGAAGAAACATGGCCCTGAGCTACTTTTTATCTCACCAGATTCTGCTCATCCAACAGTAATTGTTTTCCCCACTCCTACAAGAGAAAAATATATGTTATGTGAAAGATGAGTTAGAAAACTCGGAGGGACCTTGGAATATCTGGATAATTTCGTGGGGTTTCTCTTCAGTCTGGGAAAAAGAATATTTGTTCCATTCTGAAAAAAAAAAAGGGGGGGGGGGCGAAGTGGATTTTTTAAAATTTAGACTTCATTAAAGAAAAAATAAAGCTTATATGTGGGTTCCAATTCAAGTAAGATACTGTAACTGCTTTAGCCTGCAAATGTTACAAATGGAGTTTAAGGACAGCATCAATACTTGCTTGTTCCCCTCAAGATATAACATCCCAGAAGACACTGCCTTCATTCAATTTCAGCAACAGGTCAACATAGAAACATAGGACTTGGTATTGCATATCATCCTGCTCCCTTGCAAAAAGGAAAAAAAAAACCTACAGCTGGAATGGTAACAGAGCAGTGTGAAACTGCTTGTAATTGATGGCAATCATCTTGCCAGAACAAATGAACCTGATTTCTGCTTAGAGTAAGAAATGTCTGTGTCTGAAATACAACTACCCAGGTAGAGCCCAGGCAATAAGCAGAGAAAATACAACTGGTCTGTGCTATCTGCAGTTAGAAGCATCCTTTCTGTGCATATACTGGATGACAGAAGGGCTGTGTGGGGGACAAAGAGGAAAAATGTATGTCTCGAAATGTCGGTGATCTTGTTGCATGGAATGGAATTGTAAGCCCAAATTTGTCTGTGTGAGCATGCAGAGTCAAATCCTAGCACTGCTGATTTGATGTATGCCTTACACAAGGGCCAGATCCCACATTTCTCCATGGTGCCATTGCTTCAAACCACTCAGTAGGGCCTTCACTTCAGCCTGTCACATTCAGCTCCAAAACAGAGCCAGGCTCCAAAACCATTAGAGCAGAGGAGAAAGATAACTTCCCTCAGTGTACTGGCATCACTCTTCCTAATGCAACCCAGTATATCATGAGCCTTCTTTACCACAATGGCATGTTGCTGGCTCATGGTCAACTTGGTGTCCACCAAGGACTGCCAGGTCCTTTTCTGCCAAGCTGCTTTCCAGCTGGTTGAGCCCAAGCACGTACTGGTGTATGGAGTTATTCCTCTTAAGGGGCAGAACTTTGCATTTCCCTTTGTTGAACTTCATGAGACTCCTCTCTGCCCATTTCTCTGACCTGTCAAGGTCCCTCTGAATGGCAGCACAGCCAACAGCTGCATTAGTCTCTCTTCACAGTTTTATATCATCTGCAAAGTTGCTTAGGGTGCTCTCTGCCCCATATTCCAAATCATTAATGAAAACAGGATTGGACCCGGTACCCACCTCAGGGGTACACCACTAGCACCTGGCTTCCAGGTGGACTTTGTGCCACAGATCACAATGCTTTTGGCACAATGGTTCAGCCAGTTTTCAATACACCTCACTGTTAACTTATCAAACAAGAACTTTGTCAGCTTGTCAGATATTTCAGGACACAATGTCAAAAGCCATACTAAGTTCAGGTATGTTTTTTGAACCTCTGGCTGTGTCCATGAATCACTCTTACTCCATTTCACTGGCAAGGCAGGAGCCTGTAGTTGCGCACAAAAGGATTTGCTACAATTTTCATTAACTGTAGCTATTTTATGTTGTATGTTTGTTGGCCAAATGCAGCTGCCTCTGTCATTGCTCCTGCACAAAAATACTTTTCTGAAGGAGGAAAACAGCTGTGGTAGCGGTTTTGTACAACACATAGAAGCTGCTAGGATGAGTTGAACTGCATTGGATGACTTGTACTGCTTGATGTGCCTTACCACTTCCTAGCCCGTTTCTGTACAAATTAATATCTGTGCCAATGCTGGTTTTTTCTTTCATATGGTCTGGGTACTTGTAGATGGTACCCCAGTGTAGCCAAAACATCTGTGATATAGGCAATTACCTTCCAATGATAAGAGTGTATGAACTGAATCCAAAGTGGGATGTGCATGACAATCTAGCTGTCTCCAAAGCAAGCATAGATATGGAAGCTTATTTCCTGTGACTCCTTTTAATCACACAACACTGTTCATCCACTGTTCCACACAACACTACCAAAGT
Organism: Anarhynchus alexandrinus; assembly: GCA_008711295.1. NCBI lineage: Eukaryota > Metazoa > Chordata > Aves > Charadriiformes > Charadriidae > Anarhynchus > Anarhynchus alexandrinus. The sequence goes on from VUYV01000134.1 coordinate 1,026,182, forward strand.
GGTAGTCTACATTTGGTGACATGAATTGCACTTAAATCTTCATTGACTGTATTCCCCCTGTCTGCAGGACCTACTGAGCTGGAAAAGAGGAAACTCACTTACCAAGCTTAAGAATTGAAAGAGAGCTGCTTCAGATTGCAGCAATATAGTTCTGTGACCGTAGCAGATGTTGCAACATCTATAAGGTTTTTAAAACCAAATATTAGAACCCTGTGGGAAGTTCTGAAGGTACCAGGATGTGGAGAGTATTCAGCAGTCTTTTCTTGCTGCTGTAGGTGAGAAACACATGTCACTTCACTTAACAAAAGATTTATCCCTAACTGCTAGACTGAAGTAGGGCTGCAAGAAAAAGATTAAATTAAGGAATTCTGAAGCTTGAAAATGTGGATTCAGGTTTAGGAAGAGAGGGGACAAACAGCAATTTCCTGAATCTGCTTTTGATAAAGAAAGGTCACTTATCTTATTACCGTGTAGGCTTAAACAATGAGATCTTGATTCTCAATCTCTGGTGCCCAGGTACAGTACTAAAAGTTAAAGCACTGGCATGAACCCACCAAATAGGCATTTGGACACAACTTGCACAAATGTTACTACTTCCCTGGGTTCCTGCTTCTCTTGGAGTTTCATCCAAACATGCCTTAACATAAGTCAGTGCTGCTGTGCTGCTCCAACTTCAGAGTGAATCCTTGTTGAAGGTGCCATAGCTCAGTGGGGAAGTCCTACCATCTCCTCAAGCTTTCCATGCTCGAGCTACAGTATCAGGTGGTGAAGACAGAGGAAACAACAGGAGGACAGAAACAGAACCAGCCAAACAACCATAAACATGTTTAATGTAAAGGACTCTTCTTCTCTCTTGAAATATTCCACCTTTCTAGCAAGCAAACCCAAGCCATTGGACCACTTTTCGTCATGGAGAAAGTAATTTAGAGTTCAATTCTGTACCTTAGTGCCTGGTCAACCTCTCCTATCAGTGTTTTAGGCAAGTCCTTTCATTATGCGATGAAAACCACAAAAAAATTTTTTTTTTTAATTAGAGACAGCATCTAATTCTATTTTCAGCTTTTGACACTGACTTGAACACCTTCAAGGTCTACTTGTTGGCAGAGGGGCCTTTATCCAAAGGAGAGAATGGAATGTCAGCAACATTTCTCCAATTAATATGAGATTGTGTCCAGACTTTCACCCCAGTAGCATTAAAAAGGAAATTGCAAATGCTATAGCTGCCATTTAAAGAACCTTAAGTGGAGACTAGTGTCATTTTTCTCCCTGCTATTCTGTGTTTCGCTGCATAGGGCTCTGTGTGCACATATGTGTGTACTTGCCTTTCCAGTGGAAAGAATTCAAAAATATAAACAATAGGGCCTAAGGATATTTATGTTGGAAAATAAGAGTTTGTGGCACAATTTCTGCTTATGTAACTCAGCAGCTGGCAGCAGTCAGCAAAAAGATGAATTCCCAGTTCTCTTGAAAGGACCTTCTCTTTTAGGCAAGGTGGAATCAGACCTGAATCCAGTAACAACAGCATATGGTTATGTTGTCAACATCTGATAATATTCGATAATAAAGCACATAAGGACTATACTGTTTGGCCCAGGATCCCAGAGGTCTTTGATGTGCCTAAATCTCATTAATCTGAATAGGGACTATGAATTTAAATACCTTTGAACATTTGAACCTTGAACACGAGTCTCAATCATACTATGTTGTTGTGAGTGTTCTGTCAGAGAGAGATGGCTGCATTTCTGTGAATCATGTTCTTCAGAGGCTTACAGGGCCTGTTATATCAATATCACCATTAATTACAGTGATTAATTACATTAATCACATCATTTGCACAGTCCCTGAAAGTGGCAGTATGACTTCCCTATTGCACACAGGAGGAAGACCTAACTACAGCAGTTTTCTTGCAGCAGCTTACCACCATCAGCCCATCTCTTAAGCATCTCAACAAGCCATAAGAAATGCATAACCATCAACCCTTTGGATGAGGCAAATGTGGTAATAGGGCCTTTCCTTATTCTTTTCAAGAGACAGTTTTTGATACTGAAAAATTACTGACATCTCTCAAAAGGAGCACAGAGTCAGCTTGAGCTCCATTCCGGGGGAACCTGAAAGAGTTCACCATTCCTTCCCACCTGGAAGAGAAGATGATGATGCATCATTTGAACACAGATGTCTGAAAGGGGAGGTTCAACAAAAACATGGTCTGTGGAATGCTGAACAGAAGGAGCCAGGACTGCTCCACTGACAGGTTCAGTGACACCATCCTTATTCTGCCAACCCTTCTAGTTGCTGACAGGAAGGGTTAGACCAAGTTCACCAATAGTGCCATCACGGTTTGGTAGCTGGCCTGCTGGTAGTATACCCTCCTCAAGACCCAGGAAGGGCCAGACCTGACCGTGCAAGATCAACATTCTTTGCAATCCAGGTATAACTGCTCTAGCAAGGACCTGTGAAGCCAGTTGGTAGAAACAGAGGCATGATTGCTAAGTGGAAGGCCTGAGGTTCAGGCAAAGCTGTACTGCTGGAGTTCAGAAAGTTATGTGCTACCTGAGCTGTCAAAAAGGAACTGCATGCATTCACGGTGTGCACAAAAGGGGGTTAAAATAAGCCAAATGGCAGCACGTTTGTAGCAGGCTGAGGGGACAGGCTCACCCCTTCACTAACCATGGCCTAGTGCTTGTTGCATTGTTGTTTGTTATCTACAGTTGCAACACTGTAAACCTTAGGTCTTAGGAACACAGCTGCCTTCAGAAGGATTTGCTTGTGAGCTTTTTGGGAAGGGCTCCTACCACTCCTTCTGGGTGGACGGAATTTCCCCTGGTACAGGATAGCAGCAGATAACCTGGGAGAAGCAGGGAAGGTTCTGGAATGTGTACCTCTGACAGTATAAAATATATGTGTAAGAAACCCACTGGACTTAGGGCAACCAGCAAAACAAAAGTCAGCCAGCCAGCCAAACCACACAAAAGAAAGCCCTTGCACCGCTAAAGGAATGAAAACTACTGGAGTCAAGACCAAAATGAATATTGCAGATTTCAGTGGTTGTAATCCTTTAATTGAAAACAACAACAAAACTCCCAGGAAATGCAGTAATATCTTGGCACTGAACCAGTCTGTCACACATACTAACTCATACACTGTCAGTATAGAAGGAACTATTTTGAGTCAAAGGGCTAATTGCAAGCAAAAAATGACAAGCGAAGGGACAGGCTAGAAGTAAGCAGTAGATTTCCGGCTGCAAGAAGGCCAGTTATGATATTCTCTTGTTTGCTCTCTTTCAACAGAAAGGAACTGGAATGCTTTCAACAAGAAAGAAAAGCAATTCATCTAAAAGTGATGGGAAAGAAACATCTCCCCATACTGCACTTCATTAACCTGTGGAGTTGGATGTTGTGGCTGACCAGCAAGACGGATTAAAGATTACAAAAAATCTGAAATATTTATACATCTAATTGGAAAACCCCATAATAACATGAGAGAGAACAGAGATTATTTATGGAAAGGATAAAAGGACTTCTGTCATGGCATACGAACTGACGTCCTAAGAGAAAGAAATTTCTTCTCAAAGTTTGTCATTGTTTACTGTGAGATTCCTTGCAACCTTACCTGGAGCAACAGATCTAGTCACAATCAGAGATGAGACTTTAGGCTAGAGATAATACTAATGCCAGCAATTCAAGGAGTGGAAGGTGATCTTCATCTGTTTTCCTGACTTTATCTTTCAAGATAAAAATTTAAAAAAGTAAAAATACTACTCACAATTTCCTCAGAGCTAAGTATTCCTCCTTAAGAGAACAAACAAGAAAAGTTAGCTCAAGTCAGTATTAGGGCAGGCTAATTTTGGGGGTTGCTTTTTTAATTTACAGTCACCTTAAGTTTGGCAGAGGAAGGGAAGAGGATGGAACCCTAATGTTTCCTTAAAACACCAAAATACTTATGAAGTGTTAAAATAAGGATCTTGGTCTCAGTTTCTACATGACAAGCTGAAGTCACTTAACTGAGTAAATTTGATCTTGCTAAATCAGTACCAGGTCCTAATGTGTTTGCAATGGCCTTCAACCAGCTGAACTAAGTTCACTAAATAAACAAGTTAAATCAATATGATTACAAACCAAACTGTAAATCACTTTGGATTATCTACTGATATTAACAACTGCAGATTTGTATCTTCTCAGCTGAATTGAGTCAGCCAACAACATACATTTTCTTTGCCTCTTGCAGTTTGAAGTAACATGTCACTTTATGCTGCAGTCATGAGCCATTTCAACCACAAAATAGAAAGCACATGGTTCAGCCAAAACCTCACTTCAGAGTTTGAGGTTTCAGAGCTGCTCCTTTTCACTTATCCATAGCTGTGCCTAACAGGTAAATAAAGTTTTACTATGGTACCTTGAGAAGCATCTCAAGGATAAGATAGCTATGAATGTTTTCTTCCTTACAGGAATTACAGGATCGTGGAAAAGTCACACCCCTTAATCTGCTAGCTGTTCTCTTGCTAAGGCAGCCTGGGGCAAACTTTGCCCTCCTTGCTGCAAGGGCACACAGCTGGCTCATGTCCAGCTTGCTGTCCACTAGGACCCTGCTTGTGCTAATTCTGCTGGATCAGCAACCATTCATGCACACAGCTGTATTGCTGTACAAACTGTTTCGGATAAGCATTCTTACCCATAGCTCCATTTGGGCATTAAAATGGGAAGCATCTGCGTTACAAAAAAAAAAAAAGATGAAGAGAAAAAAGAAAAGGCACTGAGACAATTGGTAAATTCAGTCAGTAATTCTACAACATGGAATTCAGACAGACCAGTGACACTTTGGGTGGAACTACGTTTAAGCATCTGCTATGTAAATTCCTGTCCCTGGACAAATTGTCCAGGTTTCCTTCTTGTTCTGGAAAGAGGAACAGATACGTGGGATGATGCCTACCATTTCAGCCAAATTGCGAGAGAATTACAGAAAGATGTGGGAGCATCCTAGGAAATAGAGTCTCCTGCTAGCCTTGGATCTCATGTTGCAAAATAGCTAAATAGGTCAAAGGAATTGCAACCTATTTCTGTCTGGAAAGGAAGTCTTGTCAAACAGCTGAAGGCAGCCTTTTTGTTTTCCCTCCCTCATCTTCCTCAGGATTCCTGGAACACAGCCAGGTTAGGTAGAGCTACTGGCCCAGTCCAACCAAGAGGTCTCAAAAACAGCCCTGAGATCATCCGGTGCACTTTAGGTAGCTCTGAAATGCCTCCCCTTCCCTGCTTTGCTCCAGCTCACCTGCAGCTGCAGCAGCAGTTGTTGTGTGTTCAACTCGCTCCCTGCTGCTGGCAGTATCAGTGCCTCTCAGACTTCTCCTACAGTAGCACTGAGCTGTGTGAAGGGAGAAAAGAGAGTTTCTAATATTTAGAAGCAAATTTGCATAGGTGTGAATGACTATGTGCTACAATTGAGCTACCTTTCACACAGTGGTAAAGATCCATAAATGAAAGCCAACAGTTTTGTACCATCTCTGTGCCGCTGCTGTGGATGAAAAAGCAACGTTAGCACCCCTTCTCAGGTCAGGCTGCAGAGGTCCACTGCTTAAAGAATAACAAGCTAGCTACCATCACTTCTTTGCACAACGTAATCTTAATTCACTTCATGCTAGTCATACCCATGAACACAACCCATTTCTCCTTTATTAACTGAACACTTTGTAATAATAAAAAAAAAAAGTGAAAAAACAGCAAGTAAAAAGTAAAAGTTAAAAAGTAGGAGAAAGGAACTTCTGAGATTTACATCTGCCTGCAATAGTAACACTTGCATGAATGTGAAAAAGTTGAAAGCTAGAAGATCTGTAACATGGCGAGACTGGTAAAGACATGGTGACTCTAAGATAGCTCCCTTAACACAAGTTATTCTTCGTTTGGGAGCAGTCTGTATTAGACAAAACATATGAGGGACAGCTCAGGACACAGCTGAAAGTAAGAGGCTTCACTTCCTGACAAGGGACAGCGTCACTATCATAATGTACCAGCAGGACACTTTGCTGGATAAAGCAAGTCAGATATCCTCAAAGATTCAGGACACAGAATAAAGCAATAAATAAGCAAATAAAGCCACTTGGAGCTTTTCAAACACTTACATTTGAGCACCTGTATTGAAAATGTATGACATAAATGGTTTAAGTACTGTGTCTTCCTCAATAAAACTGTTGTGCAGATATAGAGCTAATCAGATAGCCTATTCAAGATATTCAGCTAGGACTGAAGAGGGAACACAAACCTATGGGACATGTGGATGTCTGGAGTGGCAGCTGAAGAATAGATTAAAATGCTGCCTGTCACCTACATGTAGGCAACTAAATCATATCGCAAATAAGTAGCTTAATGTTCTTCTCTCTTAATTTCAGCTTTTGAGTGCATATTAAATGAAGGTGAGTAGCTCTAGGGAACATCCTGTCCCACTGTTTCCACACCACTCCTTCAGGAGACACTGCAATCAGATCTTAAATAACATACTCCTTTGGATGTTGCGTCTCTCCCCATCTGACTCATCTGCTGATGTTGCTGCTGCACCAGCAATGTTGTCTGGTCTGAAAGCAGCCAGGCAGGGGGCAAGCGACATCCATAGCTTACCTGCTGCTACGACAACAAAAACATTGCACTAATGAAAAAAATTATGCTTCATCTCTGTGCACTATTTTCTATAATTCTGTGGGGGAAACTGAAGGCTTTTTATTTTTAAGTTGTAAACTTTCTTCCTAAAATACATCTGGTGCCCTCTATCCTTTGTTATCTTGTAATAAATAAACATAGAAATTAAGTAGGCCTTCCACTAGTTTAAAGTCATCGATAATTTGAATTAAAAAAATCTAGTTCTCTAGAGGAAAGTTGATCCAGGACTAGGGCTATAAATTGAGACACAAAAGAACTAAATGGAGTTTCTTGGATCTTATGTAGATCTCCTGTCTGATTTTTTTATTGGATCACAAAATCTTTCTAGTCTTCTGCTTTAGATTTGATGAGTTTTCCTTACAGACATGAATTTTCTTTATGTCTACCCTGTTCATTTCTCCCCAGTCCATGCAAACATACCTAGTTTTGACCCAGCCTTCGTTCAGAGACTTTTTTTTCTTCTTTTGAAACCAAACTAGAAAAGACTCATAAGAAACATCTGGAATTGCTTGATTGATGGTTTTGTATTACAGATTTCTATTCTGTGCCAGCTCTATTCTGCTCCTTACTGTAAAGTGGGCTTATCAAAGGATTTCTCATGTCTTGATCTGTACAGATGTTCAGGTCAGGACCTATGTCCTGCTCTTGTCATTCACTACTGTGAAACATTTCTCTTCCCTGGAGAAGATGACATTCAGGTGGTGCCACTTTGGGAAATTAATATATTAACATATTAATATTATATTATTATAATAATGAATAATTAATTATAGTTCTTACAATTACAATTAATAACAATAACTAATAATAATTGTTACTAACAGATACTTACTAAGTTGGTTCACTTTGCGTTTGCATAGAGGGGAGATCTGAACCCACACCTAATCCTGGATTATAAGTGCTCACTCTAGACTTTAGCACAATAAACCACTGTTTGCAAGGTGGAATCTTCTTGGCTGGGAAATGCAAAATTGAACTGGAGTTTACAGGGTTAGAAGGATGTGCTACACCCATGGGAGGAATACACAGCCTGCTTATGTGAGGATAACCAAAACCTCAGGAGTGCAGAAGGAATTAGTGGACTTCAGGAGATGATTATCCTCCTACAATACCAAATTACATCCCAGAGTAAAAAAGCCTATGCATGGTACCTGTGTCTGCTGGGCAATGTTATGCAAAGCACCATACATCTGCAACAGCTGCACAATCTGGAATGCAAAAGCAGGCATTTTCAAACCCCATTGTTTAAATGTTCCTCATAAATGGACATGAAAAAACAACACAAACCATTTTAAACAGCTTAATATTTTTACACAATCAGGTTTTCTTTTCAAGGTTCAATTGTGATTCTATTCCTGTGTACCGTTACAGCAGCTTTTTTATGACAGTTATATTAAAACCCAAAGACAGTTCCTGTCTGAGTGTGATTTTCAGCTTCTGAGTTACAGGCATTTTCTCCACACAGCAGAGCAATGAATCAAAGTCTTTAAATGGAGACTGCTGTAATATTTCACAGTCCTGCTGGAGACAGAAACACAGTAGCCAGACTGCAAACAGTGCTGTTTCCTCGCAGTCCTGTCAAAGGACATGCGAGCACTTACACCCCTCTTTAGCACTGAAGCCCATAAAACATACCACAAATGTAAATCTAAGCTGTGCATAAGCATTTGCAGGACTGGAACATGGAGACTTAACTTCAGCAAGTGCAAGTATTTCAGTTGAGTTCTTGAGCATCATGATGCAGCAAATAAAATATTGCAAACTTTCTGATTCTTACTCAGAAATGGTCTTTGTTTTACAGTGTTGAGGGAAGAAGTGGAATTTCAATTCATTTAAGTTTTTGTCCTTTTTTTTTTTTTTTTCAATTTACAGAAGCTGAGCAACACCAGACTATTTTGAAACTTAGGACAGGGAAACGTATTGGACATCTTAGACACTGTCTAAATTGCACTTTTTCACTCTTTTCTTTTCCTCTCTTTTTTATTAAATGAGCTGCCCTAGGCAATTAGCCAAACCGGAATCTTCACAAGTTACTTTTCAAATATTCTCAAGAGTGCAGATAACAACATGCAAGATTTTTATCCTGGAAATGAAAGCTAATGCTGATTGATTGTACCTCACTGTAACACAACTTATATAACAGAAATATGACTGAAAACTTTGTCTGTTATAGGCTTTGTTTGAGAAGAAAATGTTTTTTATATCACCTGGCTAAAGTTTTGCTATTGCTCACAGGAAGGACTCCTCCAGTGTGCCTTACCCATTGACAGAAACAAATTTTCATTGAAGAAATCTTCATTCTATCTTTCATTGATAGAAACAAATATGGCTTGATTAAATGCTACTAACCTGCGGCTGACTAATTACATCTCCCAACAAGCAGATTAGCTAAATATTTGCTGTCATTCAAGAACAAGACTTGGCTTACTGTAGAAGTACTGCTCTATGTTCATGCATTCAAGATCACCCTCAAAAGTACCATCTTGCACGGAGTTGTCTTCCTGAGACAGCACCGAGATGATCCCTGAAGTCTTGCCTTGTACTACCAATCTATGAAATTGTAGTCACAATGAAATCTATGAAATCTATGAAATATTAGTCACAAGACAGCAGGGAACACTGGGCAGCACAGCTGCCCACCCACGCCTGCAGCAAGTGACTTCTCCATTCCAGTCTCAGACAGTACCAGGTTACGCCTGAATCACGTATGTTTACTTACGTGGGGCTCCACATGCTCACAGTGTCACGAGCGCCCTCCCCAGTTTAAACTCTGCACAACAGACCAGCCGGAAGTCACGTGGGTTTTGCCCACCACCCTATGCTTAATCAGCTGCATAATCTGTCACGCGCGTCATTATGTCTCAGAAGTGTCTCCTGCTCAAAACCAAAATTCCTCTAAAAGAAACCCAGAAAAAGAAGCGTGACCTAAACAAATCTCAACAAGTATCAATCTGCATACATTAGGGAAAGACCATGGAGAAAAGGTATCATAGAATCATAGAATCATTTAAGTTGGAAAAGACACTTAAGATCATCAAGTCCAACTGTCAACCTAACACTGCCAAGTCTACCACTAAACCATGTTCCTCAGCACCACATCTACTTTTAAATACCTCCTGGGATAGTGACTCAGCAGCTTCCCTGGGCAGCCTGTTGCAATGCTCGATAACCCTTTCAGTGAAGACATTTTTCCTATTATTCAACCTAAATCTCCCCTGGCACAACTTGAGGCTGTTTCCTCTTGTCCTATCACTTGTTACTTGGCAGAAAAGACCAACACCCACCTCGCTCCAATCTCGTTTCAGGTAGTTGTAGGAAGCCTCTTCTTCTCCAGGCTAAACAACCCCAGTTCCCTCAGCTGCTTCTCATAAGACTTGTGCTCAAGACCCTTCACCACTTGTATGTCACACTTTCATGTGGAAGCTGAGCAAAGTATGTTCTAGGAAAACTCGCACCACGGTTTCACAGCATATGCTAGGGGTCCATTTCATCTCAACAGGCTGATTTTGCAGGTAATTTTTTCCGATGACATTTTTCCTACTCAAGGTGTAAAAAGATCTTCAGAGAAAAAAAAGTTTCATTAGTTTGCTACAGTGACCATCAACATCAGAATATTTTCCCAATTTTGTTTTGAATTCTACTAAATTTTTTTAATGCTTCTAACTAACAATCATGCAAGCCCCCCCTTTTTTTAAGCTAGAATCTGGCCTTTATCATTGTTGAAATAGGCCTTCTCATGGAATTTTGCAGTGCTGTAGTGAGAACTATATGTAAGAGCTTCAAAGATCAGTATAATCAGTATACATGCTCTAAATTGAATTCCTCCATCACCTTTGTTGGTCCAGTGACATTCTTGGGAGAACTTTTTTTGTACTAGGCTGAAGTCGGGTTCACCAACATCCTGAGCACTATGGCTGGGATTCATGTTGCCAAACTTCAAACATCTGAAAGTTAGGCATCTAGACTAAACTAAGAGTCAAGGCTCTCTCTGAACTCGTCATCCCAGACAAGATGGCAGGATGTCAGTGCAAGGGAGGTATTTATCCCACTTCTGTGAGAACAGAGTGATTTGCCACCTGGAGATGACTAGAGCCATAGCTTTTAGTGGTCTGGAGTTTGGTCAGCAGATCCCCTTTCCAATCTTAGTTCAAAATTAAACTATAAAACTAATTAACTTTGTATTAAACAACATCAATCTTCTCAGCCAGCACCAAGCTGTCAGAAAACACTGGAGCACCATATTTTAGCTTTTAATGGCAATCAACAGTAAGTCTGTAAAAAAGAATGAAATCATTTCAAAGAATGAAAGAGTCCATCTAATTCTAGAGTGAGGCAACTGGATGCAAAGCTGTAATTTGATGTCTGCAGCACAACAACATACAGAGTTTTGAAAAGAAATTCACAGCTTCAGCAAAACAGTCTTCATTTCATTAGTTTGTACTGACTCACAAAACAAAAGGGATTTTAGAGCTCACATATGACTGTAATAATAGTCCCCAAAATGGTGTCACATCCAGCAAGTAGAGAATTCAGACTCGCTTCTGCACAAGCCATGCCTTACATATGATAAATGATCTCATCTTCTGAGCCAAAGGGTAAGGAAAAAATGCAACTTGCATGGCATTGAGAAGTAAAGGCAGAGAACCAGCAGTTTTGCCTGATTCCCCAGGTGCAGATCAATGTCTCCTGCATTTCCCAGGATAAAGCTGATTTGTGATGCTGATTTGTGATGCCTTTGCCTCCTTTCAGGCAGGTGTAAGTGTGGCACAGTTGAGACTGAGCATTCCTGTGTGCTCCAACTTGTCTGTGACTGGCCTCATGGGCAAGACAGAGCCTTCACTGGGAGAAGCAGCAACCTTAGCTTACCTGTCCTCAGCATAAATCAAAAGCCTCATCCAAAACCTGCCAAAGCCATCAAGCCATGGAGCTGTGACCTGTTACAGAATCACAGAATGGTCAGGGTTGGAAGGGACCTCTGGACATCATCTAGTCCAAACCCTCTGCCAAAGCAAGGTCACCTACAGCAAGTTGCACAGGACGGCATCCACGTGGGTTTTGAATGTCTCCAGTGTCGGAGACTCCACAACCACTCTGGGCAGCCTGTTCCAGTGCTCTGTCACCCTCAAAGTAAAGAAGTTCCTCCTCATGTTAAGATGGAACTTCCTATGTTCAAATTTGTGCCTATTACCTCTTGTCCTGTCACTGGGCACCACTGAAAAAAGACTGTTCTCATCCCCTTGCCACCCTCCCTTTAAGTATTTGTAAGCATTAATAAGATCCCCCATCAATCTTCTTTTCTCTAGACTAAGAAGACCCAAGTTCCTCAGTCTTTCCTCATAAGAAAGATGCTCCAGTCCCCTAATCATCTTTGTAGCCCTTTGCTGGACCCTCTCCAGCAGTTCCCTGTCCTTCTTGAACTGAGGAGCCCAGAACTGGACACAATACTTCAGATGCAGCCTCACCAGGGCAGAGTAGAGGGGGAGGATGACCTCCCTCGACCTGCTGGCCACGCTCTTCTTGATGCACCCCAGGATGCCATTGGCCTTCTTGGCCACCAGGGCACATTGCTGGCTCATGGTCATCCTATTGTCCACCAGGACTCCCGGGTCCCTTTCCACAGAGCTGCTCTCCAGGAGGTCAGCCCCTAACCTGTACTGATGCATGGGGTTATTCCTCCCTACACTTGCCCTTGCTGAATTTCATAAGGTTTCTCTCTGCCCAACTCTCCAGCCTGTCCAGGTCACGCTCTATGGCAGCACAGCCTTCCAGCATGTCAGCCACCCCTCCCAGTTTTGTGTCATCAGCAAACTTGCTGATGGTACACTCTATCCCTTCATCCAGGTCATTAATGAATATATTGAACAGGACTGGACCCAGTACTGACCCCTGAGGAACACTACTTGTTACTGACCTCCAACTAGACTTTGCACCACTAACCACAACCCTCTGAGCTCTATCTGTCAGCCACTGTTCCATCCACCCCACTGTCCATTCATCTAACCCACACTTCGTAAGCTTGCTTTTGGGGATGATGTGGGAGACAGTGCTGAAAGCCTTGCCGAAGTCAAGGTAGGCAATATCCACTGCCCTCCCCTCAGCCACCCATCCAGTCACCCCATCGTAGAAGGCTATCAGATTGGTCACACATGATCTCCCCTTGGTGAAGACATGTTGACTACTTCTGATAACCTTCTTTTCCTCCAGGTGCTTGGAGATGATGCCCAGAACAAGCTGTTCCATCATCTTTCCAGGGATGGAAGTGAGGCTGACTGGCCTGTAGTTTCCCGGGTCATCCTTCTTGCCCTTTTTGAAGACTAGAGCGACAATGGCTTTCCTCCAGTCCTCAGGCACCTCACCTGATCTCCAGGACCTATCAAAGATGATGGAGAGTGGTCCAGCAATGACTTCTGCCAGCTCCCTCAGCACTCGAGGGTGCATCCCATCAGGCTCCGTAGGACTTGTGGGTATCCTGTTTACTTAATTGTTCTCTGAGCTATTCTTCTTCAACCAAGGGAAAGTATTCCTTCCTCCAGACTTTCTCTGTTACCCACAAAGTCTGAGACTCCCAAGGGCTGGCCCAAGCAGTGAAGATAGAAGCAAAGAAGGCATTCAGCAACTCTGCCTTCTCTGCATCATCTGTCACCACAGCACCTGTCTCATTCAACAGCAGGCCCACATTTTCGCTAATTTTCCTTTTGCCTCCTATATACTTAAAGAAACCCTTCCTATTGGCCTTGACATCCTTCACCAGGTTCAATTCCAGGGTAGCCTTGGCTTTCCTCGTTTAATCCCTGCATACCCTGACAGCATTTTTATACTCTTCCCAAGTGGTCAGCCCTTCTTCCACATACTGTAAACTTCCTTCTTGCACCTGAGCTTTTTCAGAAGCTCCCTGCTAAGCCATGCAGGTCTCCTGCTTCCCTTGCCTGATTTCTTGCTCTTAGGGATGCACCGATCCTGAGCTTGGAGGAAGTGATGCTTAAATAACAGCTAGCTCTCTTGAGCCCCCCTACCATCTAAAGCCCTGACCCATGGGATTTCTCCAAGCAATTCCTTGAAGAGATCAAAGTTAGCCCTCCTGAAGACTAAGGTTTCAACCCTACTTGTCATTGTACTTGTCAGCTGTTCATAGGTTTGGCTTGGGACAGAAGGCGATCTCTCACACGCTAAGCACATGCTTTTAAATAAAGCAACCACTGCCAGTGCATGTCTGAGCAGGAGGAGAGGGAGGCTGGCATGAGGCTATAGCTGAGGGCCTGTAAGTATACAGGATGAAGGAAAACAGCAGGAGGACACAAACACCCTGCAAAGGTACAGTGTGTTGCTGGCCCCTGTGGCAACCAGGATGAGGTATAGGAGAGTAATTTCTCATCAGCCTGCTTCCTACTTACATTAGTATTACCTTGTGCTACAGTCTTTAATGACAAGTGCAGAAATATTGCCATTTTGAAAGACAGACAAGTCTGAACATAAAACAATCTAAAAAGATATCAGATTTTGCACAATCAAAAAGTAGCCAGATGTGATCACACCAGTCTTTGTGAAAATCAGCTGTAATCAGACTCAGTGCCATGGTCGAGAATAAACATGCAGGTTCACTGCCCTTGAACTGGACTTTCTTGCTAAGTGACGTGATTACAGGGCCAACTTTCTTTTGTGCTTTTGCTCTAATCCCTTAAAGCAGGGGTAGGTGTAGGCTGAGGATCTTTAGCACATGAACAAAGCACAGTACAAAGGTACCCCAGGCAGAGGTGTAGCCATGCCAGTTTCAGCACGATCCCATGCTCACATGGCTCTGCTGTCTGAAGAACTCAGGCTGTTGTGAATTGGTGCTTCTGCACTATGTGTGTCCATCATGAAGAAACCACATGATGCAGAAACATAGTGTAGATACTTGGTGTGTGCTCAGGAAGTATGTCTCTGCCAAGAGATCACCTCTTATAACAAGAAGTACCAGAACAGGTTAAAGTGGCCATGCTTTCACCCTCAATAGTCTGTAGGAGAGATCTTCCTTTTTCTTTAGGTTCAGACTGATTGTTACAATTGCCTCTGAACAAAATGTAAATTCACCCTGCAGTCTTGGCCAGGACATTTGGTTTGCTTGGTAAAATGTAATCAGATCCCTTTTTGCTCTCTTCTTGTGTGGATGACACGCCTTCTCTCTGCAAAAATCCCAGTTCAAGGTAGTGGCTAGGATTTGTTCCCCTCCCTGTGGACAGTGCTGGGCACTGCACCTATTTTTGCAGGGCAGTTACGTGTCTTGGTGAGCAACAATCACGAAAAGAATCCCACTTGTTCATTTGTTAGTAAAATTGATCACTCTGTTAACAGCACTAAAGGCAACATCTTCTGGTGGTTACCGAATGAGATTTAAAACTTGGCAGACAATACAAGATAGCTCCATTTCATTTTCTAGAAAATAAAAAGCATTACAACTTCTCCATTCACTGGGTTTATCAGTCATCTTTTTCCTGCTCTTTGAGTCTGCATGCATTGGCACGGACAGCAAGATGCTCCCTCTTACCCTCTTCTTCCCCCTGTGTGCCAGGAGCTGTCTGGAGCCAGAGAATGGGGTTCAAGAATGCAACCTGGTCCTTTGGTGTCACCTCAGCCCTGAAAGCATGAAGGAAGGCCCTGATGCAAGCGTCTCAGTCTGTGCAGCCTGTGTATTGCCAAGGAAACAGTCAAGTCCCGTGGGAATAATTATGGGAACAAGAACAGAGTTTGGCCCAGTTTCAGTGTCAGTCTGTGCATAAATGCTTTTCTCCAGGAATAACAAGGGCAAGACAGCAAATCTCTTGGGCAGTTATGCCATTTCCCTGCAATAATCTGAAGGTCTGAATGCTGCAGTTACAATATAACAGCTCAATAGCAAACTGCTAGAATAGCCCCATTAATGGTGCAGGCTCTCCTGACGACTACAGCTCTCTCTGGACCAAGATACGGAGAGACAGAGCACTTTTAATTTATGAGCTCGACTATTCCCTTGGAAGCACTAGGAAAAAGTACTCTCACAGACAGAAGACTCACCCTGCAAATGCAGGATGAAGACATGGGTGCTCTCTGCTGCGGCAGGGATGAAGTGTATGAGCTCAACTGGTACTTGCAGAGTCTGCAAAAGAAACAAGACTCATAGCTGAGATCAGGCCTGGCAAGGGTTCCTACTGTGCTGAAAAGTCTTGCATGTGCTGAAGGAGGGAGCAGGAGAAGAACATCTCAAGCAGTTTATTTAACTTCTTAAATAAAATTTGCGCTGCTTTTTCACAGTAGCCCCTGCTCAAAAGGTTATTACACAGTCACTAGAACCCCATGGAAATCCTTAACACCACTAAGAGAGGTAGCCCCATCTCATTCTGCAGCCCATTGTTCAATTGTTTGCAATTGTTGCAATTCAATTGTTTTCCTTGTGCTAGCTGGAGAACTCATGCAAATTTACAACCGCTTAAATTTGGCAGTTTTTAAGTATTTTTTTAAGGATATTTTTCAGCTGACCTGTTCTTAGACCTGGCTGACTGTTCAGTTGCACGAAAGCGTATGCCAGTACAAGCAAAGGAGTGAGAACTGGAATGCTAGAGTGGGGAGAGGGTGGGACCTTCCCTTTGAGCATCAGTGTTGGCATACAAAAGTTTAAAGTGACCAGAAAAATGCGGTTTTTTATGGAAACCACTACCTAGAAAACATCCTGTTAATACATAACTTTGGAAAGCAGACCATGTCCCTAAGGTTTCTAAAATATAAGCTAAGTTTTTCAGAAAACCACTTCCCTTTTCTCTCCCTTTCTCTTCCCTTTAGTAAGCTTGGTAACACAACAAAGCAAAATAAAAGTTGAGTCCCTGGAGGTTAAGTATTGTTACAACACGAAACTGAGAAACTACTTAAAGCTTTGTAGTCTCTAGGACTGTGATCCTTGTTTGAGGCTTAAGCATCTGGATGCCAAATTTCTGGGGACTTTAAAGATAAACACTGAATTACAGCAAAGAGGTGAAAAATGTAGCAAGGGAGAGCTGTTATAAGAGAAAGCATGGTGGAAGAGATTTTCAAGAGTCAGCATAATTTGGAAAAATTACTCCTACACCTCCTGAAAATATGTTTATATAAGTAGACAATCATTCTGCACTGCTGTCTGTCAAAGATTGCCAGGATAAGGCAGCTGGGATTTGCCTGCCTCAGGGAAAGAAATTTTACTGGATACCTTTCTTTCTCCCTTGGCTAATTGCAGACTCTGGCTTATTTCTGTAACATGCTAACATGACTTTGCAAACTGATTCTCCCAAACTCTTAAACAAAAATTTGAATGCATGATTCCAAGTTTACTTATTCAACAGAGCGTGTGAGCAGATGTTGCTGGCAATGGGGTCTGTGTATGTTCTCAGTGAAGAGCTCATGAAGTGCTTTTTTGGATAGGGATGGGTTAATGGACTAAGACTCCAAAGATGAGTACAGATAAGAGTCTCTGCACGTAACAAAATCCTTCTTTGAAATATGTTCTCTCTCCCAGCTTTCTCTTTGGGTGACATCCAGTTTTTGGGTGCAGGAGAAAGCGATCATACATACTTGTGTGTGTCATTCACCTCTTCCCCCAAAACGTCAGCTTAGCACTTTGCTAGACTGCCAGTCTAGTTTAGCCTTTCCAGAAACCTTTATCTATCCGTGAATCCCAGAGCAGCCCTCTGCAGATTCCTCACCCCTCAGGGACAAACAGTTCTCCATCCACTTACCAATATAGTGTTACACTCAGTTTCTTAATAGAAGTATTTGATACAGTCAGAAAACACTACAAATGCCAGAAAGCATTAGCTTCTGGAATACAGAGAATTTAGAGAATATCTGTCAGTGCATCTGTGGATCTTCCTTCCCTTTTCATTGCTGGGACAGGTTTTTTATAGAACCTATAGGACTATGCTTCATCCCATGGATATAAGCACACTAGACTTTGCAGTTTTTGTGTGGATTATTTCATGGACTTCACAGTGTAACCATTGCACTTAATGCACAGGCTTTGGACTCTTCAGAGCTAGTGGAGAATACCATGTTTTCATCCACCTCAAAATATTTCCAAACCCTGTCAGCAGACAGCTTGGGATCATCAGACTCAGTAACACCTTTGAATTAAGGCTTGGTCATCGAAATTGCTGGTGACACAGAAATCAGCAGATCAATGACAATCATAGCCATCACAATATAGATATCAGTAACTTAGTAAGTCCATAGGGCTTTCTTGAATCAGCCTGGAGACTGGCTCAGCAATTCAAGGGAAGCTGAGTTTCACCAAGAGATTTTTTTTGCATTATTAATCAGACATGTGCAAAGGTCATCTTCCCCATTTCCAGATATTTCTAGATCCATGCAATTGGCTTATGCTAGTCTGCCTTTATGTACACATGTGAGGAAATAATGAGTTTTCCAGCACCTTTAATTGTCAAAATTGGTTTAGGTATTCTGTAATTCTGCTATGAGAAGCTGACATGCTCTGAATGGTGCCAGACTTATGTTGAGAGAAACAACCACTTCCATATGGGTTTCCTCCCCAGCGCTCATGTCTCTTCCTCAAACAAAGCATTTCAAAGACTACAATATAAAGCACATAACAATAGTCACACTGGATCACACCAAAGGCCCATTTAGTCCTCAGTCCCAGCAACACACAAAACCAGATACCTAAGAATGCATGTGAGGTCAGGACAGACCCATAATGATACTACCACAGAATATTATCACAGACGTTAACAGTTTTGTGGCTCTGGAAGTGTCATAAGCCACAAGCATTTTTCTATATATCAGCCACCCTCCAAATGGGACAGGGCAAATCCTCTTCCACAATTTTGTCCTGCCTCCTTTTGAATCCATGCAAATTGGCCCCATAACATTTTGGAGCAAGGACGCCCACAGCTCACCTACATATTATGTGAAGAACCATGTCCTTTACTTTATTGTGAACGTGCTAGCTTTTGGTCTCGTTTGGGGTCCCCTGTTTCTTTTACTACGAGAAACAGTAATTTCCTTATTTACTTTCTCTTTTCCTCTCAGGATAGACCTCTATCCTACTCCCATCAGTCTACTTTTTTTGTGCCTAGAGCATCATTGTCTGCTTATGCATTCCTGCTTTGCTCCACACCTTCAAAATCCCTGCATTATGTACATACAAAGCATCACAGGGCCCTAGTACCAGTTGAAGACCCTGAAAGCTACTGTAGCACAAATAATAACAGATAAGAAAACTGCAAAACCAAATCTAACAATGTCCAAAAAATGATTAAAAAAATAACTGCAGGGAACAAAAGCTATCAGAGTTTCCACCTCTATAACCTTCCCATCAGTGCAAGGCAAAAATCACAGCAGTTTCCCTTTGCATTTCAACCAGGCTTACTTTCAGAGAAATGCGTGGGCAGGGCTGCAAATCAGAGAAGACATTAACATTTTGCAGCTTTATCAAAAACTCTGGTCATTGTGTCGAAAAATCACCTGTGTACAACTGAGCATCAGTAGAACTTGCTATCAGAAGCCTTAACTGTCCCACTTTTCCCTCTGATAAACTATTTCTATGGGATTTGAAGCACCTTGGAAACAGCAAAAAGTGAATCTTGTTAATCATAAAATCCTCTTATGACAGGACTGACAGCTACTATGAGAAATGTCAGCCTCAAGTGACACAGAGAAGAAGCTTGCAATGGAAAAGCTGCCTCACCTGTAACTAGAACATCATGAATTAGAGGCAATAATTGGCCCTACAAGCAGAGAATAATGTCATTATTATTCTTACTACTTGTCACTTTAAATCTTGGTATTAGATGATGGCTCTAAGATGTTCACAGCTAAAAATTTCTGGCTTCTGTCCATGTGAACACACTATCCCCTGTCTATTTGAAGTGGAGGCTGTGAATAAGCTCCTCTGTTGACCACTATCTGGGGTGCAATTTCAGTGTGAGAAACTGGTATGCTCTGAATTTGGCTAGGCTTGCTATGAAGTCAACAAGGATTTCTGTGCACAATGAGTTTTTGAGCTCTAAAAGGATGATGACCTTCATTGTCCAGTTAGTTTATTATCTACTGAGAAGAAGCCCTGTTGACTGGAAGAAAAGAAAATCCGTTACCCTCTCATACAAGATTTTTTTTGTACAAGAGCAACACTGGAAATAGCTCAAATTATTAAGATGAAGAAAGGAAAAGTGATGAAGCATTTCAATTAAAGTTTGTTAGTATCTCCAGGATTTCTGCTATGTGAGGGCTTCTTAATCTGGTGCATCTGAACGGCTCCAAACTCTGTAAACTCAAAAAGCTCATGTTAGATACAAGTTACAAGTTCTTAAAGGAAAGCGGTTAGCCACTGGAAAGGGGATGACGCATGACACAACAGCATATTTTGTTTCTAATAGTAATTTTTTCGTTTCATTAGAAGATGCAGATGTGATACAGGAACTGCTGAGTGAAGTCACAAGGCCTGTTTACGCTAGCATTCTTCTTGCCTGAGTGTACATTTCCTCTTGCCTTGAACTCTACACTCTGATTTGGTAAAGCAAAGACTTCAGCGTAGATAGAAAACAGCAGAAAATGCCTGCTTTTGGCATTTGCTCTTTTGGTACAGAGCAAATGGCAAGACCTCCAGAGTCAACATCCCTCACTTCTGCAGAATATGCTAGGACCACCTGATAATAACTGAAAATTTGGCTACAGAAATCACACAAATGTTGGCCTGTCATACAATACTGGACTTTGAGCTATCATCTTCACTTTGAAACAAACTTTTCAAAACTCTCTGCAAATGCCTTTCAAATTAGTGTAGTTTTTCTTTGGTGGAGCTCCTCCTTAAACTGGGTCTGGACAACCCATTTAAATACAATTGTTCTTCCTGAGAAGAATCTGTAAGCACAGATGGTAGCAGGATATATCTGGATTTGTGTGCAAAAACCAGAATGGGAGGTAACAGTGTAATCTCACCAGGACAACTGAAAGGTAATTTAGGGTAAACTGCATGTGGTCAGCATGAAGATATCACTTACTAAATGTTTGCTGTGATGCTTGAATAGAACCCTTATTTGTCCAGTGGGTACCAACTTTGTAACTCTGCACCTGTCACCACCTCTTGTTTGGCCTGGCCCAAATCACTTCAACTCTGGGTTGCTGTTATTTTTCTTTAGCCACTTCCTGCCCTGCTGGTTTTGGAGCACTTTCGAAGTAGACATTACCTCTTACTAAGTGGGGTATGCCTATCATCTTCCTTATGCATCTAATGTCAGTGATTTGAATCACAGTGCTTTCCCTGGAAGTGCCAGGTATGGAGGAGATAGTGTGCACCAAACTTCTTTCCTTGAACCACCTGCAGGAAATTCACAGTGTAAATTTTCATTCCAACATAATGGGGAACATTTTCACACTCTCTAGTCTCATCAGACTACTGAAAATAAATTAAGATAATATAGTAAGCTATCTTCCATACTCATCTGATAGTGTATCTCCTTTTTCCTGCCAGGCAATCATACCCATTTTCACCAAATGGGCCATTCCTTGACAATCTATGGTCATAAGTAGAGCCAGGGTTTTCCTGTCTCCTGAACTAGGCCAAACAGTACCTGTCTGCAAACTGAGTGGTGCTTTTTTCAGTAGTGAAGCAGTTGAAATCCAAGCAGGTCTGAACTGAGAATGTAATGTAAAAGTTGATGAGCGGATTTAAAAGCAGCCAGTATCACAGCTGCCAAAGAATGACTTCCTTTAGCATCCAATTGTATCACATGAAAGATGGGGAATCAAAATTGCATTTGTCTAACATCCTTGATTTTTTTATTTTAATGCTTTTCCTCACAGAAAAAAAGGAGACACAGTCGGATGAAATGAAATTAACCACAAGGAAAATGTGTTGGTTCAAAGTCCAGAGAGTTATCACTGAATTAAAAAGTACTGAAGAAATACAAAGACTTCTTACTAGCATTATATTGAATTTCATTAAAATCCAAGCAAGACAGAGCTGCATTGCACTGTGCAAGAGACATCATTTCCAAGAAGGACTCTGGGCTAGCCGACAACCAATGCAGTCAATAGATCTTTGCTCGGAGAAAGAGAAAATGTCATTGGCCAAGCAGGGTGCTTAAAGTAATCTAACAGGAGACAGTGGCAGGACGGGGAGCATCATGGTACTTCAGTCTGCTTCAGCTCATGGCTTGTTTCAAGCATCTTGCAAAGCAGTGGCTTAAATCCACAGCTTTTAAGCAATAAATATGATTGGTGTGCAGTCCTAGAAAAGAGACAAAAAGATATTAAGAAATTAAATTTGTGATTGTGTTTCCTCATATCTGAACAGTGCCTACAGTGGGTCAGGCACTATCTAAATTAGGTCTGCAATCATATAATATTTCTTTCATTCTGGGAAAATTTGTGGTATGGTAAGAAGGGGGGAGTTGGAGCATCCAATTCCCTTAGGCTCCTTTGGAAGCCAAACCTGTCAAACCTGAATACTGAAGAAACTTCTGAGATAGTACTGCTATCTATATAATTAAAATAAGAATAATTTCTCTGATTTCTGAACCTCTTGAAATTGAAGATTGCATAGATGTGAACTGGCAAAATATATCTATTTCCCAGATGAAAAGGCAGTCTTCAAATTCCTTATTGGAAGTGTATTTTGCAGCCAAAGTATAAACATGATTTGAATCAGAGAAGGAGACAGAGCTGGGAGGTCCAGCCCTTGAAAATACAGTCTATCAAGTAAGGAACTAAAGAAAATGCCAAATACTCTGAATCTTAATGAAACAGTCCACGTGGAAAAAAATTATTCATGAGGACCTTGGGCATGACATGAGGAAACTGGAACATGGCCTCACCCCATGAGTTAAATGTAGCCATGGACAGATGGATTATCCCAGTTCAACATCAGAGGGATTTCCCTCTCTAACATTTTGGTCCCTGTTTTTCTCACCTAAAAGTGTCCCTCATAGAGTAACAGGCCTGCAGGTAAAAGAGGTGCCTTTTATAATGACTGTCTTCACATTACCCTGCTTTGCTGCTGATACCAGAAAAGGCTGTGTGTATTCTGCTGCAATGCCCTTTTTGGAAAGTGCTATGGGAAAGCTGATCATGGACACCACAGAGGCTTGTGGAAGAGAGAGCTCCTTTGCTAGCCTTCTTGAAAGAACACACATGTTACTGTCACTGAGAATAGCCTACCCTTCTTTTCACCTTCCTCTCTGGGCTCCCATTTCTTTATAAAGCTAAATACAAGTTGCCTGGCTTCCCTTTTGAAGACCTCTCAGAGCGTGCTTGTGCCCTAACGTTCACCTCATGGAGTACCTTAGGAGCCATAGCAGCCTCTCAGGACCCCTGCAAACTTCAATGCAGCAGGATATCTAAGGATTATTAAAACTGAGGCTAGTCGTATGAGAACATTTGTCCTGTCTGCAATGATTAACATCTGCATAACTGCCACATTGTTCTTCTCAGCCCTCCCAATCACTGTCTTTTGCTGAGATGACTCCCAAGCTAAGCTGCAGGCATAACACAACAATGTTTGCCATGCCAATCAATGTTGTCTCCTTGTTGTGTGTGGTCTTCCGGCCTTGTCCATCTGTCCTTTTGTGACTAACACTCAGACTGAATGTCCTCTGGAGAGAGAGATAGCCTTTATTCTTTATTTTGGAGTGCCCATAGAAAACCACACAGCAGCAAGGTTCTTAAAAAAACCAGCAGGCAACTAGATAATCACAGCCCTTATTTTCAAATGTGGTTGGTGGTAAATCTGATTCCCTTCAATCCTGAGAACCTTTGTATGAGATAGGATCTGGAAATGTGTATAAAGAGGTCTCAAAAATGCACACACACACACATACATCTATATATTGATGACACGCTAAAGGGAGCTAAAAACCCTAAATATGTAGCGGATCTGTTTCCTGTCTCAGCCTTCCATAATCCAGCATGGATATCCATGCAAGGCCCTGGATGCATGTTTCTAATCCAACTCTTCCCCCTCTCCTGCAAGCTTGGCTAGTGCTCTTAAACACTATGCCCAGATGCTGCCAGAGCACACGTGTGCTTGCAGCCAAAGTGAGGTCAGCAGGCACATCTCGCCAGAGGCCCTGCTTTCTCCTCTCTCAGCAAAGCATGTGTCCAGCTGTTTGCAAGGAAAGACATGGCAGCAGGTGAAGAAGTGCCCTGTGATCCATTCCTGTGTAGCAGAAACGAGGCAGAGAGAAGGATATTCTGCAGGCTATGGTTTTCCATTGTTTTTAAAGTTCTGTTTGTGATGAGCATGGGCACAGCTCCAGGCAGGGATTCATAGTGCTACAGAAGAACCATTTCGCTGTCATTACACTAGCTCTGAGAACTAAAGTAATAGCCACTAAGGGAGAAACCATCCCTTAAGGCTACCCACAGCTTCAGAAAAGGCTGAAGCATGGGCAGAAAGTCAGGGAGTGCCGTAGGCAAGTAGCACAAATCTCCAACACCAGGCATCCTGTGGAAAGTTCACATGACCAGGAATAAGCGGGTCAGATCTGTGAGCTGGAAGTGTTTGGTAACAGGGACAAGGGGTCTGTGGAGGGAAACCAAGCCCCTCATGGTGGCCAAGCCTTCCTGTTCCTGGGAGTCAGATAGCAAACTTCACCCAGGCTTTCAAACCATACCTCACTGGATTGTTTTTTAAATGTTGTTTTAACTACCCTTTCTATTTCTGGAGACAAAAGGGCAAGGAAGAGTCTAAATCAGATGCATGTGACACATTGGAATAATTTAAACAGTCACTTGGGAAGAAACTGAGATACGCTGATTAGATTTTTCTAATTTGGATAAAACACTCAACAACCTTACACTGTTTTTTGACAGTCTGTGGAAAGGAATTAAGCTCTCTGAAGTTCTGGGAAAAGCTGGAGCTAGTTAATATGTGCTCAGAATTGTTTTGATTTGTGGGTTGACTTGCTGTTGTTTGCTTCTTTTTCTGTTACTGGTTTTGTTTGCTACATGCATTCAGACGGTGGTGGGTCCTGCCTGTTCTGCTGAGTCAGACAGTCTCTGACATCCATGGTAAGTATTGTCCATAGAAACCAATATAGTGAGCCTTTTAAATGTACAGGGTAAAACATACAGACCCTGTTTTCTTCTGAAAAGCTCCTTCAAACTATTGTGATTACATATTTTAATTGCAGGTGCTGACTTTTCTCCAGAAGCGTGACTGAGTTCTCACTCCTGATTATTAATCACTCCTGATTATTAAGACTTCTGAAGTTCTCACACCAGCGTTATTGGATATCAAAACATAACTGTAATAATTACCAGTAATGAATGGAAATGCTTGAATTAGCACAGAGATTTGAACTGGATTTTTTAACTTGTGAGCAAATCTGCAGTCCAGGGCAGACCTCCTGCTTTGTCTTTGTTAATTTTGATATAGAAGTTTATGGCTGAGGGTGCAATTAACAAAGTGGAGTTGCATGAGTTCCTGCTGCAGATAGAGAACAGTCAAGATTTTATTAGCAAGAATACAAAAGGTGGACAAAAAAGAGACAGAGGTTCAGTTACAGAAAATACTGATGGCTATGCAAAGGCTGTATTTAAAAGATCAAAGATACAAATTTATGAATAATTTTTGGAAGTCGTTTACAAACAACGGAGGAGTTGCATGAAAGAAAACAAAATATCCCTTGCAATAGCAATAAGTGATAAATATTCTGTATTTTGCCACATTTGCCTTACTAATCAAACAACAGTTATTTTCTGGCCTCATTGGTATTGTTTATTTCTCATAATTAAGCAATACTTAACAATTATAAATATTATAAATTATACATTATAAAGTATAAAGTATAAATATTATAAATTATTATAAATAATACTTAACTATTCTTAACACTGGCAGGACAGTGCTGCAGTAGTGCAGAGTTCCTTAGCAACATCCAGATGTAAATACAGAGCATGTTTCATTATCACAGTAGAGTGATTTCTTTGGTGTGTACAGTGACAGTATGATATATTCAGCATTAGCAAAATGTGTGAGAAAGAGCTTTTGTTTTTTTCACCAAATACCCTTTTACAAATCTGCCTCTAATTTTACATTACCTTGGCCTTGTGTCTTGGCCTACAGAGCTACAGAGCCTACTGAGTGGTTAGATCAATATCAGAGGCCCACAGTTTGACATTCAGCATGTTGCTTTGTGGTTGTTAGAGATGTAACGCTGCTTAGATAAAACACAATTAGGCAGGTATTACGAAAAAATAAAAAGGAGCTATTGGCAAAAATAGCACAACTAAACTGATACAAGAATATTTGCTCCATGACTCACTACGCCCGTCATCGAGCAATAGCTCAGAGAAGACCACAGGCCAGGAAAGATCCAACAGCCTGGAAGATGCTCTGTTCCTCGTCAATCTCATCTCACCTCCGTCTGAGAGGGAAGATGGCATGACTCTGCCTTGGAGGATACCTGGCCACAGAGGACCTCCAGGAATGCCTGGGACCAAGCTCTCATGGCCAGAGCCACCACCTTCATCAACCTGCTCCACCCGACTGTTGAGAGCTCAGCTCCTGTCTACACAGAAGTTGAAGTAGAGATAATTGCTTTTATCTGACTTTGTAGTGGCCTTAGTTACTGTTTCACAGAGACAATAAACACCCAAACTCCTTCTCATGGATCCAATTATGGTGTAATAATTAACATGTGGGCTTACTCTGTCCTGACCTAAACCAGTAGGTTAATAGAAATGGTGTCAGAAATGAGATCTGAAGGAGATTTTGGACTGTACAGCTGCAGTGCTGCCTCACAAATGTCTATGGGGCCAAGACCAACTACAGTTGCTGACTTATTTCACTTGGGTGTTATCTTGCATAGGCAGGGGCAGGTGCTTAGGAATAGTGATCTGGTGAGAAGAGCATGTAATAATCCTACTCAAAATAGGGTTTCTATAGCAGAAATAAAAAAACACTTGCTTTTACTTTGGGCAGTGTGCCTTACCTCTCCCTCTCCAGGTCTCCACACAAAGACGGCTTGATTCTTGCAGTGGTCTTCTGGCAGGCTGGGAAAGGGACTGAAAAACAGACACAACACACCACCAGGCATGTCAGAAACTGAAACCACATACCCCTTTTAAATAGCAGAGATGAAGAATCTAAAGACTGTTTTAGATGAGGAGTAGAGGAAAACCTAGTAACTTGGTTATTACAATGCTGCAGAGCAGGGACCAGCAGCTAGGAGCCAGACAGCCGGGCAGTGCAGTGGCTGGTGATGGAGCTGTGCTGGTGCAGCAGCTGTGGAGCTGGCCACCTGGGAACGTGGACTCCAGCAACACTGAAGGACATTGCTGGGACCCTGAGAGCACCCACAGGACTTGCTGTCCCTGCCCTTCATCCCCAGGACTCCCCCCAGTCTGCTCACAGCCGAGGACACCATTTCTCCCCTCAGGACTGTCAGCCACCACCACAGGGACACCAGAGCAGGGCTAGCCTCTAGTTCCCCACAGCCCCGGCCATAGGGCCTCCTGAGCCAGGCCCACTCACAGACCCACATCCCAGCTCAGCCTCAGCCCGCCCCCAGGGAGGTTGCCAATTCCTGGGGCTGAGGCTGCCCCTGGGCCAGCCTTGCTTCTGGCTGGGGCGGTGGGATGGGCCCTGGCTGCCAGGCCCTGACCTGCTGCCCCACGGGAGCGCCCACGGCTCCTGCCACCCTGACAGGGGCTCTCTCCTAGAAGAGCTGGCTTTGGTAAACCTGCCACAGCGACGCCCTGCTCCCAGACGGTGGGGCAAAGGGATGAGGAAGACGACACCGAGGGTAGCAGGACTTACAGGACTACTTGGATCCAATGGCCTGGCACACATCGACCCGTAGACCACCAAATCTTGGTGAACGCAGGAGCCCAGGGCACCTTGCTCCCTCCCACCCTGCATGAAAAGGTGCAAGTCAGTGTTAGAGGGCTCACCTGAGGCCAGCAGAAGATGTACACAGGAGAAGGAACCTGGAAACCCCATGAAATTATAACGGGGTATACCCTTGCATCTTGGGCACCTGCCTTTTGAAGAATGGGTATTTTAAGTATCCACAAGTACATCAATGAGTTTTTGGCATTGCTGTGGTAGGAAAGAGCAATGACACCCCTTTAACTCCTCAACTGCCAGACCTCTCAGGAGGGTCAGGGGCAGAACTGCTACAGACAGCACTTTGTCTGATGCTGGTTGCAAATGAAACAGGACCAACTGAGATTTGCCTAGGTACCATATATGATGCTATCAAAGAATTGGAAAGTCAAGGGGCGGTTGCTCAAACCCATTCACCCTTCAACAGTCCTTTCTAGCCAGTGGAAAAAAACAAAGGCAGCTGGAGCTTATCATATACTATTGAGGTTAGAGTGAGTCCTTGAGTGTGAAAGCACGGTTTATCTATACCTGAAGAGGAGTACAATACACCTAGAGCCACCTGCCTGAAGAGTGGAAGCATAGCCCCATCTTCTGCCATGGACTTATACAAAAGTTTTCTGAAGAATACAGTGCCCCAGGTCACTGCAGAACATCCCTGACATCACAGTATGGGGAAACACTGCACAAGAGGTGGATAGCAAAGGCAAATGAATCATTAGAATTTTATTAAATGCAATATTTGCCCTCTAGAGGAATAATTTGGAAGGATCTGCATAACAAATACAGTTTCTATGAGTCAAATACTAGCATGGGTGCCATCACATTCTTACTGATGTGACTGACAAAATTGTGGCAATGGCACTGCTAACCAATAATAGAAAACACAAGCTTTTATTGGAATGATGGGATTTTGGCAAATACAATCCTGGGATACAGCCAGTTCATGATTCCAGTGTACCACGTAATCAGGAAAGAAAACCTCATTTGCTTGCAGACCTGAGCAATAACATGCCTTTGACCAAGTGAAAAAGAAATTA
This sequence comes from Anarhynchus alexandrinus, assembly GCA_008711295.1. Lineage (NCBI taxonomy): Eukaryota > Metazoa > Chordata > Aves > Charadriiformes > Charadriidae > Anarhynchus > Anarhynchus alexandrinus. Next base: position 1,054,687 of record VUYV01000134.1, read on the forward strand.
GCACATGCAGCTGGCTGGACCCCATCAGAACTAGTCCAAATATCTGAAGCATACCATACACATAAACAGAGGTCCAGTGGAGTTTCACACCAGGAGGCACCAGAGGTAGATCTCGTGGAAAACCAGAACTGAGGGTACTGCAGATCTGTGGAAAGATACAGCATCCCAACAGGAGAGGCAATATTAGTGACCTGTGAGGGGATCAGGGCAGGATCTGAAGTAGTGGGCTTAAAGTCACAACTGCTTCTGGCTCTTGCACTGCCATTGGATCCTGAAAGGAGAAATGCCCTTGACTTACAGTGTGACAAGTGCTATCTAGAGTAAATGGAGAGTCCTGATTACCCAGCAGGCTCAAATAGGGATTTCATGGCCTTTTGGAAAAGCTGATCTCAGGCCCCAAAAATTTTGGGGCCTCATCCACGATGTTACCATGCACTCAAGAAGCCTGAAATTATGACAAGCTCTCCACACAAGGTAGCTTGTCAGATGTCCTGTTCCCACACAGTTCTTTACAAATTCTTGACAGTCAGAGAAGACAAAAAGCTGCCTTTTAGAGTCTCTTCCAGCATGTGATAAAGATGGATGAAGCTGAAGGGCAATTGAGTCAGTTTGGAGAAGTCCAAGCCACAAGACTAGCTATTTATATAGCATTATAAAGGAAATGGCCCAGATTATACTTGCATACTTGCCAGTGGGATGGCTCACACTGTGGAAACAGAGGAGTTAGCAAAGACAAAGAAAGCCTGTCTGGTGGCTAAATTGCGTTTAAAAAAACCCCCACAGCATGAGAACTGGAAAAACGCAATCTGCTGGTGTGACACATATATGTCCATGTTCCCAAGGAAGGTGCAACCAAAGAATACATCAATAATCAAGTGGTCCAAGCTGTTCAAATCACCCCAATCAACAAAAACCTAGACTGACAACAGAAGGGGCAACTGTTTGTCGCTTAATGGGCCCATGAAACCTAGGAACATTTAGGAGACGATAACACCTATCTCTGGGCAGATATGGAGGAGTGGACTTGTAGAGATGCCATTACACAAGGAACAAAAGACAGTGAAATCTGTGCATTAATGAAAAATAAAGTTATAAAATGAAAGATACTGAAGCACAAAAGATGATATTTGAACTCACATTTTGGAGCAAGTAGAACGCATTGGACTTTTGTGCAGTACTGTTAGGGGACATCACTATGTCCTAACCATAGTAAAAATGACTACAAGCTAACTGGAAACTTATCCAATAGCCTATGCCACTACTAGAAGTACAATGGTAAGTCTAAAATAAAAATTGTGCAGACATAGGACACATGAAAGTATTGAGTCTAACAGTAGCTGTTATTTCAGAAATAAAACAATGAAATTATAGACAACTAAAACATGGCCTTAAGTGGATGTACCAAATTCTCTTTTACCCCCAGGTCTCAAGGAAACTAAAGCAACATATCTTTAGTTATCAACAATTTTATATGAAATCAGAAAGGACTACAAAATGTCCTAAGATGTAACAAAAACTCTGATCATGAAGAAAAACACAATGTAAACAGGCAGTTCCCACTTAAGAAGTAAATGGATCCAACCTTGAGTAATTGTAACAAAAGCAATTTCAACAGTCACAAATTAAGCCTAAGTGTAATAACTTAATAGCCTTGGTAGTTCTTTTTATTTTGTTTTACAGAATAATCCTTTGACGAACAACTTCAAAAGAAGCAATTAGACATAGTGATAAAAGTTAGTTTCAGTAATGTTCTTTTAAACAAATGTGTAAATAACAGAAAGAATCCAGAAGACAGTATGGAGAAGATAAAAAGTTTGAAACAAAGGGAAAGCTGGCTAAGTGCTACCTGTACTTAAGAGGTCAAAAGTTGAAAAAATTGTGGGTTTAAAAGTGTATATGAAAGCTTGAAGAGTGATGGTGAATAGTAAGATATAATCAAACCAAAACAAAAGTAATATTGAAAGAAGATAACATAAATAAGTGTTACAAGATACTCATACTTAACCAATGGATAGAAAAATGGAAATATTGCAATTGACTCTAGTACAAGTAGCAGAGCTCGATACCTGTATTCTTATATGTTTTAGAGAAAAGTAATTTGTAACCACTAACTAAAACATGAGTATTTATGTAGCATCTGCAGACTCACCAGTAGAGTGGGAAGATGGAACATGTTAATTCCCACCTGTACAAAAATTAAAAACCAGTGCTACTGAGGCTATAGTTGGTATTCGCACATATCATACCCCAGTAAACACACTGGCAGATCTTAAAAACCTTTCTGAAGATAGTAGATAATGGACAGTACCCAGCTATGACAAAGGAAGATACCTAAAAAGTAGCACCCAAAATCAAGCAGAATTGGAGACAAAAAAAATACAAAATTATTATAAAGCCTAAATTCCCACAGAGAGGTAGAAATCAAAATGTTACATCAGCATGGGATTATACTTAATACCACTCACAATGTAGCCACTGCACCTGAAGCACATTGCCAAGTATATTCTCTATCTGAAGCCCAAAAGTCTTGTTCCACCTCCTTGCTTACCCCATTGTCGTATTACTAGGGGCATTTACAATCACAACTATTGTTGTTATAGTCCTGCATGCAGACACCTGGACATTGTTGCAGAGGATGTCATTTATGATGCAAGTAACTTCCCACTTTGTATCATTAGACAAGTGAGTGTTACGGCAAGGTGTTGTTCAGTGTCTACAGAGTTGGGGTCACTTGGGTGGTTAGATCAATGTCAGAGGCACAGAGTTTGACCTTCAGCATGTTGCTTTGTGGTTGTTAGAGATGTAACGCTGCTTAGATAAAACACAATTAGGCAGGTATTACGAAAAAATAAAAAGGAGCTATTGGCAAAAATAGCACAACTAAACTGATACAAGAATATTTGCTCCATGACTCACTACGCCCGTCATCGAGCAATAGCTCAGAGAAGACCACAGGCCAGGAAAGATCCAACAGCCTGGAAGATGCTCTGTTCCTCGTCAATCTCATCTCACCTCCGTCTGAGAGGGAAGATGGCATGACTCTGCCTTGGAGGATACCTGGCCACAGAGGACCTCCAGGAATGCCTGGGACCAAGCTCTCATGGCCAGAGCCACCACCTTCATCAACCTGCTCCACCCGACTGTTGAGAGCTCAGCTCCTGTCTACACAGAAGTTGAAGTAGAGATAATTGCTTTTATCTGACTTTGTAGTGGCCTTAGTTACTGTTTCACAGAGACAATAAACACCCAAACTCCTTCTCATGGATCCAATTATGGTGTAGTAATTAATTATGTGGGCTTACTCCGTCCTGACTCAAACCATGACACCAGGTTCCAAATGTCTTATTTGTAAGTAACAGTATTGTATAGAGCAGCAGATAAAAATCATGACAATCCTGTTTCTTGGGTAAAAAAATGTGCCACTGCATGGAACTACATCAACAGTGGGAGCCTGCTCAATTTTATAATTTATAATGCATTTTGCATAAAATGTATAATTTCTGGGGTTTTTTTCTGTGTTTTGAATTTACATGCCTTCAACTTTGTATCTGAGAGGCATACAAAGCAGACTGGTGGGATGAGTATTAAAAACCTTATCTCATGGCTGAAGATGTGAAGGCACAGACTATTCAAACGATTTGTCCAGGGTCACAGACACAGTCTAGGTAACTGATGCTAACTCTCCTGAAACATTGCACTGGTCCTTAGGCTTCTTTCTGAACCCTGGTTTTATCAGTTGTCTCATATTCCACTTTCTTGTGGTGAATTGTTTCATGAAACTGTCTCACAAAACCAGTCTAGATGGGGTAGGGTCTGGCACTACTCTAACATCTTGTCTTAACTTATTATTAATCATTTATTATTTATCACAACCTAACTCTCAAAGCAACAACAAATAAGAGACATCAAGTCTACACTGACCTTTTGAGGCCTGTGTGTTTAACAAAGCAGCTAGCATGCAGACAGACTGTTGTGGCTTTCATATTTGTTATTGTTTTACTTGCCTTGAAATAGTATCTAAATGTTCTTGCACAAATACTTGGAATGGTCATTTGGATCATGCACACCTCTGCATCTTCTGTTCACTAGCTTTCTTTAACTACCTCGGGCCACTTTCTTCTGTGAATCATAGCATATGCAAAAAATATGGGTGGGAGGCAGTTTATATATACATCTGTATGAGTGTGTATATGCCTATCTGACAGATATACCATAATTCAGTATTATAAAATATACACCAAAAAAATCTATCAGTTTTCTTGTGAAGTCTCCTATTTTTCACTTATTCACCACTTCCTGTGCACGTGTTACAAATAAGCAGAGTATGATCTCTATCCTGCTGCAGTTAAGTTCTTTGACTTTGGACCTTTACCCTGAGCAGGTTTATGTACTTAGATTGCATCTGAGCCAGAGTTTGCCCACAATCTCTAGCTGTCGGTGTCTCTGTGTTACTCTTCCATGGGATTTAGCCTGGACACAGACAGCTGTTTGCCCTTACTAGTGCAGGCATTTGCTTTGTTTGTCTTTCTGTCCTCACGTGTAAAATGGCATCAACAATTCTTCACACATGTTTTTGAAGGAATCTCATTCACTTGGGATGAAAAACATCAGGTGAATGCAAGGTGGCATTATGCTTAAACCTATTTATGGTGAAGGCCAAAGCATAACGTGCTTTTATTGCAGCTGGAAGTTTCAGATGACTGTAAGTGAGAGCTGTATGCTTATCTCCTCTGGTCTCTTTTGAAGAGCCCAGCCTAAACAGTTCTGTGTATATAAGTCTGTGGTAATACAAAATCCTTCTGAGAATATGTCTTCTCTTCCCAGCTAGGCATTTTCTGTCTTCTTTCCCAGTGCAAGTGAGCTGGTCCCTTCTGCCTTCATGTGTGTTTAGTTTGGAAATTAGACAACTTAATCCCATGTCTTTTCCCAGTGAGATTTCTGGACAGTTATTGCTAAGACAAGAAATGTTAAATCTTCACAGCTGGTACATTAGGCTATGTGTTTCACAGTGTTCCTACTGTGATCAGAGTCCCAAGTAAAAGGACCATAGAAGTTAAATCTTAATTATACAGTCACGCAGACTTTCCATGAGGCTTCTTAAAAAAAAAACTTAAAAAAAAAAGATCTGCAATATTCAGAGAATATGGAACAAAAACATTTCTAACACTCAGTTCCTCTTGAGCGATATTAACAAAAAAAATAGTGAGCAACAAGACTTGGGGACACAATGACTCCATACAAATAAGTTCTGTTCATACAAATGCCCTCCTGTGTGACCTTGACCACAGCCTAATTCCTTTGCTGTGCCTTGATTCCTTTTTCTCTCTCCTATTTTGCTGCTGAGCCCTGCAGGGGAGGGATGCACAACATCGAGCACAACGGGGTCATGATCACTGTGAGGGATTTTCACAGTTTTTGCATTAATAGTGATTTCTTCTTTCTAGTGGCAGAATTGTGTTAAGTTGTGCTTAGATTAAACTAAAAGCTCCATTTTTTTTTCCTCTTTTGCCATTGATAGTCCTTGGAAGGCCCGTCCGGCTTTTTGCTGTGTAGCTGACACTATTTTGTTTTTATTGCTTGTGCATGGGCAGTGGAATTCATAAGTGGATTTGTCCTACTGTCAGCCTATACCTGTAAAGAAAATGGAGCCCCAGCTTTAGCAGAGCATGGAAAGGTGTGTACATTATTGCTTCACTCCTCTAGAGGGAACTCTTACTGTGTTTTAAATCTCTCCATGTGTTTCTCTGTAAATGCTGCAGGCTGGCCAAGATGAGGGGAGAGCTACAACCTCCTTTCCCAGAATGAAACCTGGCAGAATCCGACTCTCTGGAAACCAGCAGTAGTTGTGTTCAGGTGACAATAACTTCCAGTTTTGCCACAGCTCCTTTCTTAGCCTGGCCTAGCATTTTCATCCCTAAGAAACATGCAGAACACAGTTGTAAGTATCTCTCAGGGAGCTGGATTTAGATCTTCTCCAGTCCTGCTGCTGTGTGTGCTACATCAGGTCTCCAAGCTAATACATGAAGCTTCAATTCTCCTGTTCCTGTATTGACACTAGATAACAGAAAACTTTGTCTTGAGGGTTTAATGCATGAGATTGCCTGGGGAGGAGAGGGAGGATTGGGGAGAAGTGCAGAGAACAGCAACTGTACTGCAAACACTTCTAACCTACACCAACCATCTAAAAAGCTACCTTGTTAGCTACGAAACTGAGCCCCATTTTCCCTGAGGATCCCTCACTAGTTTCCGTAAGCCCATATGTGGTAGGAACTGTTACTTAAGTCAGTAGTGTCACTGACAGGCCCAAGTAGGTTTCAAGGTCCACGAGTGGTAAATAGAGAGAAGAGGACTTGTCCATGGGAAGGAGAACTTATGCATTCAGAGGAGTGTGGAGAGCAGTTTTTGTGGATATCATGGGGTCTCTGTTTTGGGCTGAGCTGGTCACGGTAGATGAGTGCAGCTCTGTCACAGAACCTCAGGGGAATGACTGGGTAATAGGGCAGGCTCCTTCCCACTTCCCTCTCCAGTTCTGTGCCTTTCCCGAAGACCAGTGTCAATCTGCCAGCTTCTCTGATTAGTCTTATATGGAAAAGTAATAAATCACCACTTTTGTTCATATTGCTTTGGTACAGTGCCAGCCTTCCTACGCTCCACAGATGTCTTTATAGGGAACAAGCCGTGACAGAGTGCAGATGCAAACCCAGTGGTGCAATCTTTGACTACCTTACTACTGGGAAAAGGGACAGCCATGAATGTAGAAGAACTTTGGTCTGAGTCAGCATCCTCATCAGGAGCAAGCTGGAAATTATAATTAAAAAGATGGAGAAAAGTGGATAGCTAAGTCTGTTGGCATTGTATACCTTGTCTGCATTTTGCAGAATTCTCCAGTCTACCAGCTTGGCCCTCTGGTATGAACTGCTTCCAAAATCCTCCAAGAAACAAACCATGTTCCTTCTCCTAGCTGAAGTTATGAGTAGTCTGAAGTCCCCCCACTCAGCTGGATAGTTCAGGTGGTGCAGAAGACCTGTGTCTGGTGGTACCAGAAAGAAAAGCAACAGCAAAATAACAGCTTTTTGTTCTTTTTAGGTTTTCTAGACGAGCAAAGATTTGCTATAGGCAGGGATTTCTGATTTACCATCTATACTCCATGGGGTAAATGTATCAAAGCAAATAGTCACCAGACAAGAAAAATATGACAGATCAAAGAGAAATTACCCGTGTTCCTTGTTTGTAGGCAGCTGTATGTGGGGACTGCCTTGTGTTAGTGCTGCCAAGGGGCATAGGTATGTGATAGACTCAATTGTAACAACAAAATTAATCACAGGAACTAATCTGATTCCACAAACCCTTCAACTGGATAAAGTGAGTGATCAAGGAGTGGGTATGGGCTATACTAAGTGGAATTCATACCATGCCTAAAAACGCAATTCTTCCACCTCCTGATTCCCAGCTTCTGTCTCATTTGTTTCTGCTATATGGCTCCCCTGAAGAATTTGTATATGTACCACAGATTGCTTAGCTCTCTCTTAGTGCTGAACCCAGCACTTTTCTGCTCTACTCCATTGCTCTGAGAGAAGTCATAACAGCTACTTGCTAGAGGAATACGCCCTTCTCAAGGCGCAAGAATGGATTAACAGTGCAAAGATATATTAAAAACTTGCTTGTCCAGGGAAGAAGCTGCTTTCACTACTTCCTTTTTTCTGCCTTAAATTGGGTCTGTTCATATTGCCTTTACAAATGAGAATAGGACATGAATCCAAAACCAATCCCTACCTTGTGTAGACTTGGTACTTTTTCATGTGGAATTGTTTCATCCATGCTGTATATTGTGACCCATAGCCCCAGGACTTAATAAGTAATTACTTTGTTATTTTAACTGTATTTGTTCTGGGGCAGTCATTTCTTTTCTCTAGCAAGAAGGCCCTTTTTGCAGATCACCATGACAATGCCATGCTGCTAGGTATGTACATTGAACGATGTGTGTCTTGATGGGGGCAAGAGAGATTTGAGCATGCAAGTCCTGTTGAGACAAAGCTGAAGGACTGTCATGTATGTGCAGTACAGAACAACTCCATCCAGACAGTCAGCCAGCTTAGACCAAACTGTGCTTACAACAGCTACCTTTTCAAAGGGAAACCCAGGAGCTACATCACATGTGTGCAACATGATCAACAAGAGGGCTTGAGCACATGAGTGAAAAGGGAACTGAACCAGCCGAACAGTTGAGTACACATACTGCTAAACAGGGAGCAGCACGCACTCACTTTTCTATGTCAGAGGGCAGATGGCTCTGCTCTTTTCAATTGCAATTTGTCTGGAAAGCCTTGCAGAAGCAAGTGGCATGGTAAAGTAATGTTTTGCAGCAATGTATGCAGCATTCAGACATGCCACTTCTGGTTTGGTGCAATCTTCCCAGTCCTGCATGTGCTTGCACTGATGTGCTCTTCTCAAGTTCACAGCCCACATCTCTTCATAGTGCTTTAATGAAGGCTACTAATCATAAACATGACTGGCTATACTCCTTGCTTAGGAGAAAAACAAAGGGTGGAAAGTCCCATCATTCTGTGGTGTGGGCAACCCCACAGCTTAACTAGCAGAGTGAGGGAAATTCATGTTCTCAGAATTCTGACACCACGCGACATCCGTCATAAGTGCATCTTCCTTCTTTAGCACAGGGGAGGAAGAAACCCAAAACACAGAATAATCTGTTGAAACAAAAGGAAATAAGAAAATGCTGACTTGTGGATCTCAGGTTATCATGCGGTCTGCTACTGGGCTACTGTACCTAAATATTATCCCTTACTTTTCCTACACCTTTACAGGGCCCGGCACCTCTGACTGCTGGTACTAGAGGGGAAGAGGACATCTTTCCCATTATAGCATCTGTTACTTGGCAATGGGGAGAAGTCTGTATGTACAGCTTTTGGAACATAATGATTTCAGGCTTCCAGAAATAAGTTAGCTTTGCCTCAGGAGCAATCTTCCCTCAGCATGGAACAAATGAGAAATGTTTTCTCATGAGCTGAGAAACCATTAAACCAAAACCCACTGAGTGTGAAGACATTCCTAAACTGTTAATTAGCCTTTGTCTGTCACCTCACTGTCCTGGGATGTGGGATCCTTTTAATCCTCATTTACCCAGTGAGACACTCGGGCTGTGTCTCCACTGCAAGACAGAGTGGGTCTCAAAGGGGGTCTAGGTACACTGAGCTGGAGCGTAGGACAAAAATAGAGAAAACCAGCAAAGACTTTTTGCAAGCCTTAGCTTAAAGTCTAACTCATTCAACATGTTAACAAATGAACATTCAAGGACTGTGTACCTTGGGCTTCAGTATAAACACTCCACCAATATTTGGTATCATTTAACACACTGTGCACCTGCATACAGTTTGTGTACAGTTAGACACAAAAATTTTACTTTTGTGATAGACTTCTCAGTTTATCCAGAGGCCTTCACTTTATAAATTGAAATCCTTACTGACACTACTGAATATTTTGAATCTCTGTTCAGGCAAAAAGTGTTAAACTCGTTAGAATAGAAAATCACAGATATTATTTGTGTATCTACCATCTGGGTAGTTTCACATTTTAGGGTTTTCCACAGACAAGGAAAAGAAAAAAAGGACCCACCTCTAGCCCTTTTCTAAGTCCAATGGGCAGAGACAACCTTACACATTTCCAATCATTTTTAACCAGCTCTTTAAGGTAACCCTAGGAACCAAGACACTTAAACAAACCTTGTTTAAGTGTACTAGAATTTCTCTAGTTTGGAAGGTGAATGACAAGTAAATAGGACTATCATTTAGAATATATGAGAACAGCTAGACCAGGTTACAGTTTTTCCAGCTGAGAATCCTTCTCTGGCAGAGCTAACAGCAAATACCTGCAGAACAGAGCAAATGTAGCCAAGTTTCTCCAAGATGATTTCACAGCCTCCAGTCATCTCATGCCCAGAGATTTCCAGTACTACATGCAGTATTGCTGTGCATGACAGCCCTAGATGAACTTTTCTTCCATTAACATGTCTGATCATATCTGAACCACATTATATTTTGGCATCTCAAATTCATGTGTTAAGGTGTCCTACCATTAAACTACATGTTCTGTGAAATACATCCTTTATTTTGTCTTGAGATTTTGCGTGTATCATAAATACGTTGCTGTCACCATCTAGACTGGAGGTGTGAGGGGGAAAATTTCCCACAAGTCTCCTCAGCACACCAGGGTACATTCCAGGCTGCTGCTTGGGTGAACCTGCTAGGTTTGTTGGACACATACCATGGACTTTGTGTATTGTTAGACATCAAGTAGCATCAGAATAATAAATCCCCCTTTCTTGAGAATGCCCTGAAAGGTTTCCAGACAAGAAGAGCACCTCACATAGCAGCATCATGGCTAGGAATGATGGTCTGTGCAAAGGCACATGTAAAGCACCTACAGAGCCCCTTCTCTCCCTCATAGGGCTGCTGCGGCAGTCTGGGGAAAATGGGATCTATCCTGTCCCTAAGGATACCTGTGGCCACCTGGTCTTGAGGTCCAAGGTCTGGCTACAGGGTTATTTGCCTGCAACAGTGGGGCAAGGGGTGGGAAGAAAGGGGAAGAAGACCCACACAGTGAGAAAGCCAAAGCACCTGCTCCAGAGTTAAGCCTAAGTTTCATGGGGAAATTACCTTAAGGCACTATAGAAATGCTCTTCTGCTTCTCAGCACAGCAGGGTTCAGCCTTTCAGACCATGTTGATGGCTCCCTGAAATGATGGAGTGACCTGGGATCAGAAATGGGAAAGAATGCTTGGTCAAACGAGGATGTTTCTTTGTTCCTTTTTCTTTCCTAGGACTTGATTTGCTCTTGAAAGTAATCTTGAACTGGTTTTTGCCATCGTACTTTTTTGCAGTGATCCTGATTTTAACATGCTTGGATCTGAGGTGACTGGAAAATTCTTTTCTACTCTTAATTATGTTCAAAGTGCCTGGCAGGAAAGAGGCTGATGAAAGAATTTTTATGAGCACTGGGAGACCTGCTTTCCATTGCTGAACCATCCGTGGTCTCTGTAGGTGAGTCATTTAATCTACCCTACTATCTCTGTTCTACATTTCTTAAATAGACCCTAATGAGAATAAAAGTCATTAATGATTGTTGGATAGGCAAGCTGTAAGAAGGTGTGGGCCCACAAGTGCCTAGATAACAAAGCGGGGAAAAAAAATAAAAGGAAATAATATGCCAGTTCAAACCTATGCTCACCAGCAGTGTCTTGGGTAAAAAAACAACCCAGTCTTTAAGGTCCATCTAAGATTGTTCTTCACACTGCCTGTGTCCATAGCCAAAGCAATCCTTTTGGACACGTTACTTCTAAAGCCGAAACAGCCTAGGACCTTTCCTCAGCACCAAACCTTGTGTTCACCCCTGCACAGCAGTAGTCACATGCAAATAGCCATCCTGCCGCTTCAGCAGGAATTTGTCCGAAAGTAACCTTTCTCCCCTGAAGCAGCGGCATTGTTTAATTCCCTTCTCATGTTAGTCTCATGGTGGGCTGCTTTACTGTGGCTGTCAGGCAGCAGCTATGCAAGTGAAAAGCTATGCAGGGAGAGGAGCTCAGAGGAGTCAGTATGCAAATATGTATATAATCCATGTATAAATATATACATATATATGTATATGTAGTGATTTTAGAGTGCGGTGGTACTGGAGGCTGCTGATCTCAGAGAGTTCAAGCCTTACTTTCCCCTGGAAGCAAAGGAAGGTTTCATTTCCATGGTGGAATTGACTGCCATGGGGTCTTTGACATATATTTGCATATCTTCCTCTTACTCTTCTCTGGTTTCTCCCATATCTTCCATCTGGGAAAGCTTCTGCAGAAAAGGAACAGCCAGCCTGAAGATAAAAGAGGATCAGACTGTGATCACAAGGGAGAGAGAGGTCAGATAGGCACTGGAAAGAGCTGTGCCCTTAAGCATTCATCTGTAGGCTGGGGTGGGGGACAAAATGTACTTGGGAAGGTGGGTAACGTGACAAGGATGCAGTGAGTAACTTCTCACTGCCCACTCATGCCATTTGCATGTTATTTCTTCATAGTCTATATTGTTTTCAGATTGCTTCCTCTTCCAAAGCAAGTGGTTCTCCTCTCTGCCTGCTCATACTACCTGCTCCATGCCTACCCACACCAGAAGGGGAAGGCCACATCTGCAGAGGCTGTGGTTTTCATAGATCGTGTTGGGGTCTAGCTCATCACTACCACTGCTAAAAAGAGCAACTTGCACTTTAGCTCCTCTTACATGTCTCAGACAGCTCTAGGTCCTTTCTTCAAGATCCCCCACCTTCTAACTGAGCCCTCTCCTCCTCTCGCTGACTTATCTCCTCACCATGGGGCCTCTGAGGGGGACAAACAAGTCTCCCAGGAACTGATAATGTGTAAGAGCCATTTTCAACATGTGGTCAGAGGCAGACATGAAGCCTATCCACAGCTCTGTGAAAATACCCCAAGCTCAGGGCCTCTTTTCTTCTTGTGAAAAGTATACAAAGGACATGTCTTTTAGGGAGCAGTGGTCAGGGGGCTGTCTCTCCAGGAGAAGCAAAGGCTCCTAAACCTGTCCACCTGATTCTGCCATTTACCAAGAGAGCACAGCAGACCTCCCAGAATAGCTGAAGCAACCCACTAGCTGCTCCTTACAACATGAAGGGCTTGTGCACGGCTGCTAGAAGTTTTCTTTGGCCAGGGCTGGCAGGAAATTAAAAAATGTGTGTGTGTGTATGTATGTGTGCACTGTATAGTAGTACATTGTAGTATATTGAGCAGAGATGTGATGGGCAAGTCTAGCAAAGGAGACTAGTAATCCATTCTTCTCATATCAGCAGGACCTCAAACATCCACAGGGAGGGTACAATGCCAGACCACTGGCCCTCCTGCAAGGCTGCCCTTGTATACATATCCCTGGGAGAGTAATGGTAATGCTGTAAAAGGCTTTTTCACCTCCAGCTTTATTCTGAGTTATTTTTCAGTCAAAGACGAAAAACCTCTAAGCCTAGAAATGCTGCCTGTCATTGTAATTTGCGAACACAAAAGAGAGGAAAGGATGAGATTTCTGAGTTTACTGTTACGTCTCTACGCCTTTAAGGAAAATGGATTGTTCTCACGCTGCTTGGGTCAGTAACAATCCAAGACAATATAACTGGTAAGGGATATAGCAAGAAGTTGAGGACCTCAGACCTAGCTTTGCTGTGACTGAGTAAGAAGGACCCAGCTAGCTGGCTGCCACAACTTCTTGGGGTTGAGAGGGTAAGCATGCATGGTATCCCAGCACTGCATAGCAGTGACTAGCTTATCTTCAGCGTTCAGTCTTCAGAGTACTGAGTTACTAGGAAAGCTTTTTCCCCCCTCTCTCTTTCCCTCACTGGTTTTTAACTTTAACAAATGTGAAAGGTGCTGATAAATACTGCATGTGAATGATACAGTATTTACTCAACTCATGTNTTTATTTGTCTCAGCATTGTTAAAGAGCAAAGATCTCTCTTACATTACATTGCTCTTTCACATAGCAATGGCTGAAGCCCAAACATTGACCAGTGCCTTCTCCTCCTCTGCATCAACCCTTGTTTATTCCAGCTACTCAGGGTGTTACACTGGACCTTTCTTTCTTTCTGGAAAAGTTATTCTTGGGTTTGTACTCTGCTGTTAATTCAGCAGAGGTAGGAGGAACACACCGTGTTTCTTGTCAGCCTGTTTGTACTAAAGAGCTGTATGCCTGGCTAGCCCTTCACATGTCTGTGCATGGTGACAGCAATATTGACAGGTTTTCTTTTACAGGAGAAGATGGCACAGAATTGAAGTTAACAAATCAATAAAAGTGCTTTGGTAAAAGCAACAGAAATATTGTTCACAGAAGCTGCCTTGTGATGGGTTCTCCTGTGTCAATCCTTAATCAAAAGATGTGGTTTACTTTTGGTCCTGGATCCAGACTATTCTTCTCTAAGCTTTACATTCACTATCTGTTTTCTGGCATAGCTACTGTCACATTGCAAATTGCTTTCCTTAAGGCAGAGAGCTGTGCAATGCTTCCCCCAAAGCAGCAGCACCTGAAATCCCCATCTTGAGTGGTACAACAGTGATTTAGGTATTTCCACAGATCAAGATGTTTCACCTCACAACATACACTTATCAAGAGATAGGAGTAAGACGTCTTACTGTCTCTGCTTTAATGGGGTGGTCCTTCACTACTTGGTTGTATTGATTCTTTCAAAGTTAAAATGTATCAATATAAAAAGCACTTGTATCATACCAAAAAATTTCAGGAAACCAATTACTGGAGTTTTGTTAGACTCAAATGCACCACTGACCAAGCTTGACTTGTAGGGAGCAGACAATTAATACTCTTCCTCTGCAATCAAACTGTTTTTAATATAGTTATGGTGATTCATCAAATCGCTGTTCCAAATCTTCAAGCATCTCTTCCACAAACAGCTGAATTTATTTCCACTCACCATCAGTTTATGTAATATAAGGAAGTCTTGTCTGGCACAATGATAGAAGACACCTGAACTTAATGCAATGTTTACTCCACGGACAGCCTTTCCTTCAGTCCGATATAGAGTGTACTACTTAATTCAATGTCTCTCTTCAAGGATTTAATATTCTTTGACTCATCTGTAAAAACATTAAATATAGGACTCAAACTCAACTATATAAAATATATATGTGAGGTTTTTTTCACTAATACTAGTCAAGCATGTAAAAGTTAGTCCTCCCAGCAACACACATACAAGATCTTGTAGGGACAAATGTGTTCCTGCTTAACAACACTGTATGTATATCAGCAACAACTACTGTAGAAAACAGGACATGGAGTGAAGGGGATATTTTCTACAGGATATTTCAGAGTCCTCAAGATGGACAGAGGAAAGTCCAAATAGGAGACAACTGCTATATCTTTAAATCACCATACAGTGCAATGGACACAAGATGCTTTCACAGGTAGGTCCTCTAATTCCAATATGTTAGGTAATCAACTCATGGAGGATTTAAAAACACCTATCTTATTATTTCAATATGGTATTTTTCTTTTCCCATCTGTGCTGGCTTTTAGACCAAAAGCTGGGATTAAATGTAACCTAATAGGAACAACAAAAAAAAAAATGTTGCAGAGTCCTTAGAGAAGCAGCTGATGCAGGCTTATGTCCTAGCTGGCTGGAGGGGGAATAGTCTTGCAAAGAGTAACACACAAATTCACCAAGGGAATGGGACAGGAAGCATAGGGGTGTTGGTAGGAAGAAGGATGCTGAATTCTGTGAACTTGGTGAAAAGAGAAATGAAAGGAGAAATGGAAAACAGGATTCAGCTGCAAGCTAATATAAGTTTGGGGAGAAGGTCATAGAGGCTTAGTCATACCTATACAAAGATGTCCAAGCACCTGGTCCAAGCTTGGCAAGGAAATACAAGTTCTCCTCTCTGGTTATTTAAAAGCTACTTTTCAGAGCTCTTTGCCAACTTGGTTACACTTTGTCTGGAAGAAAATGCTCCCATGTAACCACAGTTATCACTACCTCTAAGATGGCCAGGGAAGTCTTGAAGGCAATGGAACTATTACCTTGACAGCTAACAAGGTGTCATCATGGGGATCCTGTCAGAGAATGGCCGAAAAAAAATGAAGTGATAGTCAGGGACCAGTCACTTAGAAGAGATACCACCGAGTAGCTGAAATGTCTCAGAGAGGGTTGATTGAGCACTGACAAAAAGCCCCAAATAAAACTTGTACAGAAAGTTTGCCCTCTTGCCCTCTTCTGATGCCTCCCATGCAAATTCAAAATGATGCTTTCAAATGCAGAGGGGGAAAAATGACATGTAGTTTTGAATGTGATTGGGTGCTTAAGCCTTCCATTAAAAAAAATCCAGCCACAAAAATGCCATTTTTTTTATGCCCCAAATTTAAATCTACATGCTTTAAGTAAGGGAGTAAAGTTACTGTTTAAAGAATGTTCCCCAGCATTTCCCTGATTTCTCCCCAGGGTCTTTAAATTTACTGATGTTAAAAGAAAAACAAAGAACTACAGCAAGGAGCATGAACACAGCTCTATAAATAAAAAAGAAAAGGAAAAAAAAAGGCAAGCATCTTCCGTTTCTTGAATCAGCCGTTGTGTAGGCATTCGCTTACTCCGTCACTGCTCTGTGCTCAGGAGATTAAGAGAAGACTGATATTGGAAGTAGTCTTTCTGTTGGACTGAGTGTGGTCTGTGACTCCTGTCTAGGGCCTGGGAAATAAAATCAGAGAGATTAAGATCTTCTTTTTACCCTTGTACTGAAAAACCTTGCAAGCAAAGGGCAAAATTTTGCCAAGATAAACAAGAAAATTTGGCTCAATTTTGTGTCTGAGTTATAAATACCTAAAAAAGGGGAAAAAATTAGTCATATATAAATAATAGCTCGATTACATTCAAGAATATGTGGGTGGGTGTTCTGGGTGGAATAATTTGCTAAGGCAGAGCTCTTCTTCCTTGCTTTTCCTCTTCCTCTTAATTTATTCTTCTTGCTTAGTAACTAACCAGCTGAATATGTGCTTCTACTTTTTAGCCTTTATTTATATCTTGCTCTTCATTCGGTAATCTGGGCGTTCTTTCTATAATGGGTCTTTATACACTTTTCTTTAGGATTGGTTTGTTATGGACTAAACTTTTCTAATAGATATGAACACAGTGCAGAGCACTTAAGTGTATACCTAGCCTCAGGTACACACTTCCATTTTCTTCATATCAGGAGAATGTGGATTTAAAATCAAGGGAATGCTTAACAGCTTTACTATGCTAGTCTTGGTATGGCTGATTTCACTACATTATAGTACAGTACTGTACAAACTGATGCAACACCAAAGGCCCCTCTTCCCCCTTGCCTCTTACACATTTCTGCTCGTTCTTTTTGCTTTTTTTTTTTTTTGGTTTGGTTTGGGTTTTGTTTTGATTTCTCTCAAAATTGATGCTGACATGTAACATAGTGCTCCAAAATTTAGTCTTCTGTCAAGTCTCCTGGCTGTTGAACCTCTCTGCTACAGATCAAGAAAACACCTGCTCTAGCTGTGCTATTTCCCATTTTGCAGCTTGGCAGCAGTGAAGAATTTAAGAATCAGTGTGACCACGCCTGGCTTCAGAGCAAGACCCAGCATGGGTCTGGAAGGGGCACACCACCTGAGACACGGGGGTAGTGTCCCACACAAAGCAGTGAGCTGGACTTACATAAGAGCGTCTCTGAGATGGCTCCCATTGCCCATTGGAATGTCTGGACTGCCAGCAAGAAGGCCAAGGCAAACAGTGGGGTTTGCTTGGGATTGTCTTAGACTCATACCCTCCTACAGGATCCCCTAGATGTAAAATGAGGTATTATATGCCATGTTTTTCTCTCTCTCTCCTTTTTCTTTCTTTTTAATTTTAATTGGGTGCTATTTACATCACTGCAATTATGCTGTTTGTTCGGGCATGCCACAGATAAGCAAGTCCGTACTGGCCAAGAGATGCTGGGAATATTTGCGAGAAGTCATCCAGAGCTGGTATTTAACATAGTGCCTGAGCAGATTGTATGCACTCAGTTTGATAATGATGTGTAAGAAGACCAAAGGCAGGAAAGTTTTAGCTGTGCTTTCATTTTAAAATTGGGGTATCATGCCAAGTGTTAGGAAAGCACTCAGGAGCACACATTGTCAACAGAAAGACTTTTCCCAGCTTCAGTGAGGTTTGGATTAGGCCTTACGCTGTAAGAGCAGAGTTGGCCTTTTCACCAGGAGCGCTATCTCAGATCCAGAGTCAGCCATGGGCAAGGTTTTTAATCCCAAGGGTTAAGGGAGCCTTGTACAGCAGCAACCTCTCAGGCTGCGGGAGGAAACCCCTGAAGCTCCTGAATGCAGAATGCCACTAAAAGGAAGCAATGCCCTCATCAAAGCCTAAAGACCTGGCAAGGAAAACTTTTGAAGTCTTTTTTTTAATGCATCTTTTAAAAAAGTGTGGGTATTCTTAGCATCTTTTCAACCTGTTCTAGCATGGGAATCTGTTCCTACTGCTCCTCATTTCTGTGGAGCGCCTGTGCATGCAAAGAAGTGAAGCTGGCACTGGCAGTCCTCTCTGTTTGGGAGTGTCCTTGTTTCACTACTTAAAAGATTCCAGGTTTACAGCTAATTGTGGGTAAAAAAACTTTTGGTAGGTGGAGCAACATGAGACGTGTCCTCACTTCCTGGCGCTTTTGAGGTCAGACACATGGCCAGCCAGGCTGTCTCACTGCTCACCAAGTGGTTCGACATGGTGGGGTGATGAACAGTAAGAGAGACTCTCCAGAGTCATTGGTGAGAAGCGAGACTAACGATATCAGGTTACTTCCCACAGGAAGGGCCTACAATGAAGAACACGGTGTTTATCTGACATGAATGGCTGGGAGATTACATCATTGGACATACACTACACCCCTACGCTAACACCTGCTACACCCAAAGTGGGTCTTGTTTAGCATCTGCTTTTCTGATGTGGATGCATTGTTCTGGCTGAGCTAACTTGAAATGATTTAGGGAAGCATCCTGAGCATTGCTGAGCAGAGATAGCACCACACACGGATATAAAGGCATTGTTGAGACAAGCCCTACATGGGATGTTCTGCCAAATGGTTCCCTTCCCTTCCTCTTCTCATTTCCTTGTGCTTCTTCAGTCACTGGAGAATGCTAATCCCTTTATTTGTTTATGTGTAAACTGGTGACTTTCCAGACCTGCTACAAAAGACATTTGACTGGAAGACTTTTCTGGAAAGAGGCAGCAAGAGAAGCTGGAAATTTGTTTCCTGAATGATATCTTAGTGGTAGTTGGATTGGTCCTCTCAGACCTGAGAATTTTAATATTGCTATGTTTGGATGGACAGAGTCAGAATATGGACAGCTCTGTATTGACAGCTATAAACAAAAAGGAAAATACTACAGTTACTTTAAATTTTCCCTTTTATTGAAAATTTGTTCTCAATATGTGTTTTTGACCAGCTTTAGAAACAACACATTTGCAATGTCTTGCTCATCCAAAGCAGCAAGCTTCTGACATTTTGTTCACAACACAGAGAAGAAAGCCAACACACAACTATATCTGAAGAAAGAAAAGCATTTTCCATAGCTAGTCATCACAGTTTGTGAAGGAAAAAAAAGCATTGGTATACAAAGATGTGGGATTTATACAAACCTTCATGATTTCAAGGCTCGTGGAAATCAACCACCCACTTTACAGACGTGGAAAGAGGAATAGTTTTCTCACTGCTTAATCAATTGAGTTCTTTCTCAGCTTTTATAGGGGAACTAATCTTGGACTTGAGATAATAAGCTATTATTCTTGCCACTTGCAATCTAATGTTTAAAGCGTGTGCCCCCTGATGTGAAACCAGGTGGTGCATTTCAGGCACCTATGAAAAATATGATGCCTCAGCAGAGGAGTCAAATCAGCTAACTACCAAACTGCTAATTGAAGAGACACCTACACACAGCACATTCATTGCTGGTTCCAAAAATTTCTCAGAATGAAATATGTAGAAATAAAATCTAGGCACTAAGTAATTGAGTCAGGACTTCCTTGCCTTGCAGGCACATTGGCTGAAATCCTTTTCTTCACCCTTTCTTTCCAGCCAAGAATGGCTCTTTCTGCCTGCTCAAGCAATTGGCTAGCCATGGAGCAGTCTATCCCCCTCACAGCCCTCTCCAGAGACAGTGGCAGGGTGAACAAGGACCACCACCTTTCCTGATGTGGCTGGGCATTGCAGAGCAAGATGCAAGAGTAACGGGGCTAGGGATGGCTCTGAAGGCTCACAAGGGAGACCTGGGTTCTTGTCCCTGCACCAAAACCTATTTCTCTGCTTTACCTAATGTGTTTAGTGTAGTGAGGTTGCTGTGGCTTTAAAATAGTAGTATCATGATGGTTTTAGGAGATGTGGCCACAGACCTTGTCTTGTACCACTCTAAGAGTCCTTTCCAGTCCCCCAATCCAGCCACAGACACAGGGAAAGCAGCAGTGTCATTTGAACACCTGCTGCCAGCATTTCCATGCATTCCCTCTCTGCAGATAGTGTTCCTGCCCTGTCTTCCCTCTCCCATTCATTCCCCCAGGGTACTCTCTAACCCCTTTCCCTTCCCCCTCCAGTTCCTCCCATTCCCTCTTTCATCCCTCTCCCTCCATTCACCCTCTGCCTTTATGGCCATCCATTTTCCATTGCATACCTCCCTGCTGCTTTCACAAGGGAGGCCCTGCTCCTGTCAAAGAGAAATCTCTTTGACCAAGTAAGTGGTGGAAGCAGTCTCCCAAGCCAACTCAGAGCTGCTCTGAATACTCCTAATATTGTCCCCCACCTGCTTGTCACTACAACTCTCCGTAATTCTGGCATTCCCCTTCCAAGGGTCTTGGTAGAGCTTTGCTGTGTATCACACAGAGCAAACTGTTCTGGTAACAACCTCTTGAGCTCAGCTGTGCTCACAACATGTGGGTCAAAATGATTTTTTTTTTTTTCCACTGTTACTCTCTTAAGCAATAGTGGTGGTACGGGACTGGTGCTTGCCTCCTGTACCCACAGGGTCAGAACATCTCTATTTTGGTACAGTGAGAAGCAGAGGCACAGTTCTGACGTTTGCCAAAAAAGAGGAAACGAGTCTCTCAAAGTAAGGGGTGTTCTTAAAAGGGTTTGAAACTTGAAAACCACAAACTGCTGGTGACCAAACACTTCTGATGGGGATACTTGCTAGCACAGTGATTCTTTGATACATGATTTTCGCATTTCCCAAAAGGAAATGGAAAAAAAAATATATCACACATTGTTCTAAAAAAAAAAAAAAAGTCTTACCCCATATTTTCACCCCAGAATCCAAGTAAAAGGCCATGGCCTTCACATAAAAGATATACAGCAGATTCTTTCATCAAAAGGAAACTAATGACTTTGGCATCAGTTTGAGAATTTTATTAAAACCATAGGTTTCCATTCTGTACAAAACTGAGGAGCTTTCCTTTTCAAAAAAAAAAAAAGGATTAATGACATAGGAAATAATGCAGTGTAAGTGGTTTGTTGATAAAAGTCTCTGAAAGCTATATACAGGATTAATACCACACAACTGTATTAATGTAGAGACTGTCAGCAACTTTAGCAATATATACAAACTACCTTTACACACATAAATATCTTATTTACAGCTAATAAATAACATCCAAAGCTAAATCATGTGTCCCCACGTACAAGAATCTTCACTATATTGTATCCAAGTTCTGTATGTGTTTGTATTTCATCCTGTATTAAGAGCACACCTGTTCAGACACTTTATTTCCAAAGAACTTAACTCTTAAGAGAAAATTGCAAGAAAATGGGAAATCTATAGGGAATAAATCATTATATTTATTTTTAGAGGTCTCAAATGCAGTGGCTCAATACTCAACCCCACCCTCAGTGACTCATCACATCTCTGCTGTAGTTTAAGGGTTAGGAAATCAAATGTGAGCAATTCCAAAGTTATTAATATTCCAACATATTGCACTGTTTATGACTTATCCCCAAATATACTAGCAGCCATGGCTAGAAAAAAAGTTGTGCGCATAAATGCATACATGTTGGTTTTGCTTTCAAGATGGGATGATATCAGAGAAATCACCACCTCCACAGTCTTGCACATGCAGGAAAAGACTACAAAAACCAGCATCAATAGTTCACATTACACTTCCCCAGGTGTCTACCTTCACGCCCTTCTGCCTCCCCAGTATTTTGTTTATCTTCTAGAAATCTAACAGAGGGCTATTTAACCTCTCAGAGCACTAGAAAAATTACATGTTACTTTAAAAAGGGGAAGCAGAATGCCTTCAATATATCTATTTTTGGCAGCTTGCAGCATGTCTAATTCAAGTGTTTTTCAGAGCATTCATTCTTGTGCATCACACAATCAGGCTCCTTTTAACTGTCACAGCTCCTGCTCCTTGCTGAATTCCACCTCAAGTCAGAAAACCAAGCAGCTCCTAGGACCTAACACTGTATCACAGCCAAGCAACAAACCGAGGTGGGTCACTGGCAGTCATAATTGCAGTACAGGAAAGCATGAGCATGCTTGTCACCTGCCAAGTGGATTGACTTGCACCAAAGACTGCATACAGCAGCCACTCAACTGCATGACTGACATTTGGTGTCAAAGAGCAGAGAAACTGTCACAGTTTTGGCATATGGGATGCAAGCAAGTGGTGGAAAAAAAGAAAAAAAAAAATCCATTTCCTGCAGTATCTGGTTGCTCAATTCCTTAGCAGTTCCTTATTTACACAAGTTGGAGGCTAGATGGTTTAATTTTCAATGAATGAAAGCACAGATGAAAAGTTCAGTGTCTGCATAGGACACTGATATTGCTGTCTTCTCCTACAACTGCTGGGGTACTCCAGTGTAAGCTGCATAAAAGTATATAGCTTAACAGATCATACCTATTGCTAAGTGGCACTGGCATCTACCCCCAGTAAAACACATTCATAACCACAAACTAGAAAATTCATCCCCGTATTAAGTCAGTCCCTGACACACAGCAAAGGTGTTTTTTCACATGAGAAACCTACTCGTTTGCTAAGCACACACTTGAAGACAATGAAGTCTAGCCACTGAACTGTCTGAAAATTCAGTTAGCTAAGCCAGAAAAAAAACCTGTCCAGTTTCAGAAGACTCCTGAAAAGAAAGAAAAGCCAGGTACAGGGCTTTACTTCTCTTCAATAAATACTAGAAAATTGCTATAGAGGATTTGATGTCAAGAAACCTTGTCACAAGGCACCATGATTAAGCAAAATTACTTATTCTTTCCCAGCACTCAAGCCTTTGGCAAGTTGTTTTGCGGGTTTCTTTCTGTTTTTAACTATTTGAATAATGTATCTTTATGGTTAGTAACTTTGTATGCTGAGACTTCCTTACAAGAAGTCTCCTAAGATAGCTAGGAATAGCAGGCAAAAAGCCAGCAGCGGATAAATATTTCTATATATTTGGTTCTGAACATCCAGTCCACGGGGATGAACAGACTCTTCTCCTCCCCAGTGTGGAAAAACTTCATTCTTGTCACTTAAGCAGATTCATGAGCAGAATTTTCTTTAGAGGCTTTCTTGGCACTGGCGGGGGGGGGAAAAAAAAAAAGACAGATAAGGTGAAGAGGAAAATGTAAGATGCTTGTTCCTTTTTGTCTTATTTTTGAGACTTAAGTACTATTTTTTTTTAATCTTAACAGGAAAATAAATTATGTACTTGGGCTTTTCCTGGCTGCTGCTTGATTTTACACGTCAGATACACACACAGAGCTCTCAAGGCCTCCCCAGGTCATTGCCCTGGAGTGAAGGTCAGCATGCGTGCCTTTTTATGCAGAACTAGATCTCAGTCTAGAAGCGTCCCCATGAGACCTTTCACACACAGCAATTGCACTAAAATAAATATAACCACTTCTCCAGCTCAAACTTTAGTGGATAAAGTCCAAATACAGCTGGCCCCACATTTTAAAGTTTACTCTGGGTCAGAAAAATTGATCAAAAAAAAATTAAAGTGCACCAAGGGCTATTAAACAAAAACTCAATCTCTGATCCAAATCAGAGATGCAAATCTCAGGAAGTCACACACCTGATTGTTGCCAGCAGAAAACAGTGAGCAAAGGTGAACACCTGTGTATGCCTGCTCACTTTTTGTACCACAGTCTCTGCATCTGCTGCTGGCCAGTGAGGAAGGAGGGCTCTGGACTGACTCAGTATAGATGTTTTGATATTCTTCAATTAAGGGTGTATGGCATCTTTAGATAGAGGTATATTTTCCTCTTTGTGTTAGTGACTTGTCTGTAAACCCTCTCTAACAGTCATTTATACTTGGCCATCATATGAACATGAAAGGCAGTGACATGTATTTGCTTTTCAGATACGCTAACAACCACACAAGGAGATGGTTACCCAGTTAGGGTTTTTAAGCTGCCAAAGCTGCCATAAGCAATCCTCAGGTTAGTCTGAGTTCTGATGCATCTGAAGCCTTGAGAAGACTAGTGCACAAGTCAACTAAATTGGGACATTTTATTAGATCCTCCTGCTGTCAACTCAAGTTCCCCAAACCAAAACCAATAGTAATCACTCATACCCTCCTCTCTTCCTGTTGACGGGCTGCTCCAAGCATTTCACGAATATTGCTGCCTCTTCTCCCTTACTGAGATGCGAGGTGCCATCTCGAGAACAGAACACCACCCTGTGGAATAAATATTGGACAATCACATGACTGAGCCAGATGTCTCTTTTTAACTGTAGGAACAGGACTAATGCTTGCGAGTAGTCTTTATACGCTATCATGTGAGGCACTACTACCTTACAAGCCTGTAAGAAAGTTATTTTTTAAAGAGAGTTCTGTGACAAAGGAAACTGCAAGAAAAACTGGTAAACGCATTATGCATGGACCTCAAACTGTAGCTGTCACTTTCACTGGTCCTTAGCACAAAAATCTTCTTGTGGCAAAGAGCAGAATCTCTGTCTCTCAAAGTCTCTTGGATTTTTATTCACACCGGTTCTTGTGTGCCTTTTCTGTCAGGTGAATAGCCTTGGAAGAAAGCCTTACTCCCTAAAATGTTTGCAAACAGAGTAGGTTGCCAATTCCAGCAAACCTGAGCAGCTGCTTTTCTCTTTATCAGTACTTTCCCCACCCCTATATTTGTTCAGCTCTGATAACTGTTCTTTGATCAAGTGACTGAGTTGTTTATTCAAAGGAGGAACATACTATTCACACTACTGTACATAGGACATGGATATTCTGTTCTGAGTCCACTTTCTGCTGACAGATCTCATGTCTAGTGAATATGAACATTTCACAAGATTCAGGTCAAAGCAGTTCTGTTCAGACTTTGCTGTTTTAACGTTCATGCATTAGCAACATCCTGCAACAGTCATGTGTTTCAGTTTTCACCCACCATTCAGGTATTCAACTCCTATGAAAATCCAGCTTAACAAAGCAATGATTTCTTGTGCAAACATGCTTTTGGAGGGATTTCTAAAAATCTCCTCCTAAGCATGCTCTTCGCAAGAAAACCGGTGCAAATATCCAGCAAGAGAAAGGAGGACAGGAACTACAAATACAAACAGATGGAGATCCTCTCCTGCATGTTATAACTAACCTGAGGCACATAAGACAGTGGTATGCAAATGTATTACGTGGGAGTAAAACTACAGCTTGCAGATCCCAGTGGAAGCAAACCTGGCTGACATAAATGCCGGTTTGGTGCCACTGGAGCCCTGATCAGGGCTGCACCAATTTGTAACTGCTTTCCATGTTTTGTCCTGCCCTGCAAGATACCAGGAATTGGGAAACACTGTCAATTAAAACTAATGTAGCTTATAGAAATCAAAACAAGTTACTTTTTCTGAGTTTCTCCTGACTTCACTCTGACTCTCTGGATGTCAAATGTAAAAGGAGTCCACCAGTCCGACCAGCTGAAGAAAGTGTCTTTCTCCCACTGCAGCTTCAGCATAAGCAGGTCACCAATGTCCACTTCTGTGTAAATCAGGAAGGAGAAGGTCTTGTTTGAGGAGACTTCAGGCCTGTGGGTAGGGGAATAAGGAAAAAGGAAAAAAGGAATTGTTGGACAGATAAGAAAATTAAAGTTCTGTTTCCCTTTTTTCCTTTCCTTTCTAAAGTTCTGGTTTCCTTTTATGTACTTCAGAGAAGAAGGAACAACCTTCTCCATCGTTCTGAAGGCTGGAATAAAGAAAAAAAACCAACCACCTTAAGCTTTTATAGAGGCACAAGTAAACCTTTCTGGAGCAAGGCTGGTAAAATCCTGGGACAGACTGCCAGACAAGGGGTGTCTTCTCCAGTGCTGGTAGCTCTCAGAAGCCAGAGAAGCACCAGCCAGGAACATTTTAGGTTCCTCAGAGTAGAAAACAGACTATGGTGCTTTCCAGCCCCACTCCCTGCCAGCCCATGGGCTGGAAGCACAGACTACTTATTTGTACAGCTGTGGAAGCAAATCCCATGTCTCCCTCAGCTTCTGCACTGACGCCTTCAGACCCATCAGATAATTAACTCAGTTGCAGTCAGCTTTTAGGGAGCTTTAACACAGCTGGAATATGGCATAAAGATACAGAAAAGAAAACAAGAAACCTGCCACACCAGAAAAATTGTTATTACGCTGAGCCACAGGTCAGACTTCATTTCATATTTCAGATCTCTTATCAAAGACAGCTCCTATAGAGCTTAGATCATTAGCTTCAGCAGTGGATGCATCCTCTTGATCAAGGGCAAGAGTGGATTCTGGGACCCTGTAAGATTTCTGTAGCTGAAGCTAGAACAAGTTTTTCAGCTGGGGCTTTAACAGGTTTAGGTAGACTCAACAGTTCACTGCAGTTGTTTCTGTAGCTACTCACAGTGTGAAGGCAATGTTCTCACTCTCATCTAGAGTGCCATAGAGAGAGATCAGGAATGGCTGGTTTGTCTTGGTTGTATTAGTCTTTCCAAAGAAATGGATCTTGACCTGGTAATGAAAGACTGGAAGAACACAAAAGAAAAGGCCATTAGGAAAAAACCTCAACCTCCAAAGAGACTGCTGGTGACAAAACCACCCAACCCCCCCCCATGCAAATCCTAGGCTGGAATACACCAACATCACTTAACTGAGAAGTTTAGTTGCCTGCAGGTATCCAGGCAACTATTTTTGTGAGCAGGTAAAGATTAGGATGCAAGGAAGTCATGATTAAAAAACACCTTTGCAGTTCTTGCAATTAAACTCTGCATTTAAGTTGACTCTGCATCTAACAACCCCAGAGTCTGCAGTATCACCTTCAAACCTTGCCATCCTTAACTTGAAACAAGTGAGCTGTGCCCTCCTCATACAGGAGCATTGCTGAAAAAAACCTCAACCCACTGACACTGCAGATAGAGCACCAAATGCCAACAAAACACTAGTCCTGCAGCTGTTCTAACACTGCAGGAATGCACCCTCGGATTGCTGCTCCATCACACAATGAGCATACCATGTGGTACAGTCAAAACTGGGGAAGGAAAAAAAAAATAAAGTAGTAAAATCCAACTCAGAAGCTATTTCCCCAGCTGAAAGCCTTCCAATTCTTTCTGGTAGTGTCCTTCTCAGACCTTTGGCAATGGGAATCAAGAAGTGCTGTGCTATTTTAATAAGGGATGGTGCTCCTCTGGCAAAGGCACTACAGAAGCCACAAGTCTGATCATTGCACATCTTTACAGAAGTTGTGCATCAGGCTGAGCTCTGCTGATTATTTTCCCAGCAGTAGGAAAAATTTATTTGGATCAAAAATACTGAAAAAATTTGGAAGACTCAGTTGTTCCAAGCAACCAGGCCACAGAGTAAATAGTCTTAATTTTGCTACTTAGAAGCCTGCTACAAAATACCTTGCTTTTTGTATTCTACCCTCCCACCTCCACACCTTGATTAAGACGACACCGTTTTTCCGAGACTGCACTTTAGCGTGTGTTTAATGGCAAACTGCAGGCAAGCTTCACCTCTGCTGACCACTTGCACTAAAGCAACAATATTGTTATCTGCAGCATGCACCCACCCTGACACACAGTTAAGCAAAAGTACCAGTCTTGCTTACCAGTAAACAAGCAGCACCTACCTTTATAGGGCATCTGAGCACGGGTCTTCAAGTACATTTTGGTGTTTCTCTTCGTTCTCACTCTGTTGACCTTGTAGCCCAAATTGTTGCAGCGGTTCTTACGGCAGCTCAGGCAGAGACCCTTCTCAAAGGCCTCCTTTGTGTTGCAGCGGTAGGCCATGCTGGGCTTTTCTTCATAGAGAAGGGAGTCAATGAAGAGGTGGATGGATCGTTCATGGGAACATTTCACCAGCTGATCCACATCTTGAAAGAATGAAAATGTGCAATATGTATACACACATGCATATAATGATATAAACCCCTAAACAATGCTGTCAACAGGCACAATCCACTACGCCAGAGCTGGGCTTTACAGGGTGACTTTTAAAAGCACTTAAAAGAACAAGTTCCTGTGCCTCTCAAAGAGATCTTTGCTTGCAGGAAGACTGCAGGATATTGAAGACCTCCCTTTGGATGTTATATTGTTTGTTTCAGAGCAGCCTCACCTGCAAAGCCTTTTTCAGCAATCAGACGGAGTGCTTCTCCCAAGTTGCAACCTGGCTGGAAACCTCCACCATTAGGATAAATATCAATGTGTCCAACAGGCTTCTGGATCCCAATGCTGCGGTCTGGAGAGCCTCGAGTGTAGGTGTGTAGGACATCAACAAAGTCAGCATCATCCGGGGAGAGGCGGGTGAGGGCATCGGCATACTCAAAGGTAGGACCAGCTGGATCTAGCCCTTTATGGGGCAAACCACAAAGAAAAACTGAGATTGTCTGCCAAAGACACTGACAGTGACAAATGCCAAACTCAGCTACCACATTGGGCTGGAGTATTGCCTATGGCATTGGTGTCACTGCAGACATTACAGTAGGATCATTTAAGTAGCATTCATGTATTCAGGAGAATCAAATACACTACCTTGAAATGCTGCCACTGTTTAAAAACATAAGGTGTATGTAAACATATTTAAAGAAGCCCAGATAACTTCCTCACAGCTGTAGCATTTCCAGTGGATGGAAGAAACAAGCTAGCAAATATTTTCTCAATGTCTTCCTCTCTTGTCAAGAATTGTAAAATTTCTATCTATCTGAAGCGTGGAAAATGCCTTGCTGCTAACTCCCTGCTAGGGGAACAAGTGGGAAACATAAACCAGAGCTTCACTGTTTACATGCCTAAGGGGAGGGAAGTTATTATGGTAAACTGTCAAGCTGCAGCAACACTGACATCAAAAACACCCAGAACTATTCTGCCAGTGAACAAGTACTATCTCTTGAATCCAGACAACTACTTGAGAGATGGCTGAAGGTGGAACTGAAGGGACATGTCTTTTCCACAGCGCTTGACTGGGGACAGGAACCCGGATTGCCCACCCCTGGTTAGCCTCACCCAGTTTGAGCTCCCTCCCCCTGTCCTGTGAGGACTTCAGAGACCACATCTGTGCTTAAAGGTGATGCTGCTTTCCCAGGGAAAGGCTCATCCTGGGCTCCAAGGGCAACCATGGGGACATAACAGAGGGCTACAGGTGACTGAGTGATTTGGCAGCCTCAGCAGAAGCAAGAAAGCTGCAGCTGAGGGAAAGGAAGGGTAGAGAGACTAGTGCTTTGGCCTCCTGATTAAAACCTGCCATCTCTCAGGAGCCAGCCTTTCCTGATGTGATTGCTACCTACCCCACCCCCCAGCACGCATGTAGACCTGCTATCACGGCCAGGCTCAGGTGGAAGAGCAAAGGGTGGAAGGGCTCAGGAGGAAGGGAGCTAGGCTCTCATTTGAATGCTGCTTCCAAGCTCTCTCTGCAGCAAAGAGACCACAGATGACTGCTTTTCTTAGCCTCATTTGCTGATGTTGGCATTTCCTTTGTCACTGAGATCAGTGCTAGGGGCTCTGCTCTCCAGGTGCTGGGCTATAAACCAGCCCCAGAATGGCCATGCACTCTGCCTTGTCTAGCACGCTAAAATATCTAAGCAGACATAGGAATAAGGCAAGCATATATATATATACACACACACACTTCCCTCCCCTTCCCAAAACTCTCCCAGTATTTTCAGCCTAGAATACTACTTGAGCCTGTTAGGATTTATTTATTTATTTAGTAACCCCCAGCAGACCTCTTCTGATTACCTGTCCCTTTGAGCCTGTATAAACTTCTTGCCTTCGCAGCATCCCATGGAAAAGAGCTCTGCAGGTACTACACCCACTGCAGGAGGATCCACCTCCCATTCTTTTTGAATGGCTCCCACTAGCTGCAAGGGATGACTGCCTGGATGAAGACAACCAGCTGAAGTTCTCTTGCTGTAAGAGATACTGTGACCTTCTCCAAGCCATGGATTTGGCCAATCTTAATCACATCTTCCCCAACTAGTCTTTTTTTCATGGCTCATGAATCCCCTGCCTACTCACTCATTTCTTGTGCAGGAGCAGATCAAGGCTTCTCCCCCACAACCTTTGTTGTTCTCTGAACCTTCTCCAGTTCTACTACAGAAATATCTGCCCTGCTAATTCAATAAAGCATGAACACATAACCTAAGTACTACCAACAAGCAACAATTATTCTGGTGATTTTCCAGAGGAACATAATATTTCAGCATGCAAGAGACAAGGCTCACCACTCTACAGCCACAGGTTTTCTTACCAGTAATTCTGTTCACCTTCTTCTTGGTCAGGCTGCCAGCAATCCCAGCAGCATGAGCACCTAGACTGTACCCCAGCAAGTGGACATTGTTGAGAGGATAATTGAATTGCTCCTGCAGAAAAGAGCGATTTGTTTAAAGTCAAATAGGAAAACATCAGAAGACACAAAGGAAAATGTTTTGTAAACACTGGGATTTCTCTTCGAGCCATGAATAATAAAAGGAACACTAAATACAATTAACATAATTTTGTGCCATACTAGGTCACTTGAGTTAACTAACCTTAGGTAAAAATCTAAGCAGAGAGGAATGCAGAATGAAGGACAGAACACGGGGCTGTGTATTATCAAAGGTTTTCAGCCACCCCCTCCCCACCAGTTTCTGGATCTCCTAAGTATTTCCCAAAGGCAGGGCAGACTTCTGTTTCCCAAGGTCTGGCTACTGTATAATATATGGGAAGATGTGTTTCACAGCTAACTCTCACAGAGCCTTCAGAAATACTGTGGACTCACAGGGCTCCACAGACCACACGGTGAAGTTTCTGAAATGCACTAAAAAAGGACTCCTTGTGTAAGAGATAACCACTAAATTAAAGTTGGGATTTTACCAGCAAAAGTACTGTCTGCAACAGCTTAACTCCATCTACCCAATAGGAGATGATTAACACAGCTGTACCACTGCTGTTTTGCCTCCTAGGACATTATGTACAGTGTGAGACATGTGACTTACCTCCATCCAGTCAATAAACATAGCAACATCCTTTCCCACCAGCTTAGTGTATGCAGCGGACACTGGGTAGTGCTGCTGAGCTCGAATTAGCCAGTCCACCACAATGACGTTTGAATCAGGTTCCCTCTTGTACAGAGCATCCACCAGCTTCGGGACCCAACTTTCATACATTCCTGTCACCTGTTGGGGTTGTTTGTTTTTTTTAAATAAAAAAGGAGATATCTTAATATTATCTGTGGTGTATACACACCTCAGCTGATGTATCTAGCACAGTTTCAGGAGTGCAGTTAAGAGGGAGAGTCCTCCCCTTTCTTCTTACCGTCCACCCGTGGATCACCACAAAGGTTTTACTGGTATGGTTGAAGTTACACTGTGCCAGGCTGTCCACCTGCCCAGGAACTAGGTAGCAGACATCTTCGTCAGGCTCTGCAGGCGTCCGTAAGGAAAACTTGCTCTCAATTCCCTCAAAATTGGTCTCAGCTTCTGCTATGCAAGAGCACAGGAAACATACAGCAGTGCGTTAGGACTATTAAGACAAACAGTTCAGAAGTCACAAGTACAATGTTGGAGAGATATCAGGAACAGTCGAGAAATAGGACATGTGTTTTTCATTTCCTACAGTGCTCCTTTTGTGCCACAACAGCCATGTAAAGTCAAAGGGTGAAAATTGCTCCCTCCTCCAAGGTCCTGCTAAAACAGTGATAATCTGGCCAGCTGTCAGAGAGGTATGAATTCCTTTTAGGAGTCAGTATTTTCCCCATTACATTATTAACAGGAAACCTGTGAATTACCACAACAGTACAGAAAACTGCACAGGACAGTCATAGACAGTACATGCAGGAAAGCAGCAAGTTCTTACCATACTACTATTACATGTTTTGGTGGTGCATCTTCCACATCACTTCAGCAATCATCACTGCCTAACAAGGCAACCCAGTAGTTGCAGTGCATTAAAAATAAGAGCTGCAAAGACACCACTCTTTTACAAAATGCTAGTTTTAACTTTTCACCAACAGAGAAAAACAGCAGGTGAGAAGATAAGACACCATTAAGAAAACTGAACTAGCAAAGCAGAAGCCTGTATTTTGAAGGCAGCATTTTTTCAGATCATCTGATACACCGCAGGAAAAAAAAAAAATCTTCCTCTGCCTGAAGCTACTTTGAATCCAGGGTGGAGGGGAAGATGAAGATCACGTACTGGTGGTAACAAAGCATGCGATGGCCTGAAAAGATCACTTCTTAGAGAACTCCTTCCAGCTTCAAAATCTAAGTCTTCCTTTTGTTCCTGCCAAGGCAGAAAATTAACTTCAGGCTTCAAGCTCACTACTTCCTTTAGCTGGGAAGAAACTTAAATGCCTCCTCTTTTTACATCTGATTCAACACTTAAGTACCTCTATATCCAGCAGACCCTGTAATTAACTTAAACTCCAATGCTTTTCAAAAATTGGGCCCTACTTTGGCAACTCGCATTTAGCAAATATTGATTGCCTGTTTTCCAAGTGCAGCTGAACTCAGGCCAACTCTGTCCTGCTCAGTGTTGTGTTTTCTGGCATCATGACCACCAAGCTTTCACAAACTCTTAAACACACATTAATGAATGGCTCCAAGCCACCTTAGGGAACGCAAAGGGACATGGCGAGAACCTCATGCCAGACATGCAAAACAGATTTCCACCCCCCTTCTATTTCCCATTGCAGAAGAGGTTTACTATGATAACTGGTAGATTTGTATTTCTCCATAAAGTTGCACTGCATCACTCACAGGCAATGAAAAATGAATTCTTTTTTTTTTCTAAAACTTAATTTTTTCTGGTCTTCTCATTCAAGCTACCATACTCAGCAGGACACTGACTTATGCTCAACCTTAACTCAGCCCTCAGGTAGCTGTATAAAGTCTGGGAGGTTCCTGCTGTGCTTGGAGCACCACAGAAATCAGGGTCTAACCTCTTGTGCGAGATGTAAAACCAGCATACAGGCATGCAACAAATGCTCATGTACAAGCCTTGGAGAGACTGCCATCATCCACATCAATGGCTTCACATTGCCTGAGTTGATCAGGACTTCTCACCTGCTGAAAGCAAAGTACATGCAGGGAACTAACAAGAACTCTTCACTGAGCAGAGGCAGTGCTCAGCTTTAGGTTTTGACCTTGGCTGCGCTAGGCTGGCTAGCTAATCCAGGATAATTACAATGAGGCCCCCCTTCCTGCCTCCTTCCTCCTAAAGAAGGGATAAAATTTATGAAAAACACTTTTCTCCAAAACAGTAGAAGTATTCACATAATGGTGAATATAAGACTTTACCTACTGAAAGCAAAATTTATCAAACTAACCAAACGCTGATCTTTCTCAGAAGTTGCCCCTTTCTTATATTTTTGCACATTCAAAACTCCATATTCACACCAACTGAGAGAGTACAAAACCCCCCTCTGAAAAAAATCTTTAGGCCTACACTATTTACTTTTTAGCCAGAAAAAGAAACGTCCCAAAGGCTGATTGGTTAAATATCAACTATAACTTTTCACTCAGCAGTGAATCAGTAAAACCTTGAAAGGACCAAGAACAGCTTTCAACTGTAAGGCATACAATGCAAGGACTTTCAGTTATGTCTATTCCTGCCCAGCACAGGAAGGCTAACAAGAATAGTCCACCTGCTCACTAGTCAATACTGCATCTTTTCATACTTTGATATCATTTCCCTTTTGAATTAAACCTACCTGATAATCATCCAAAATCTAAATTAAATTGATATCCTGTCTTGTAGTGTGTTTTCAACTACAAACACATGCTAGACTTTGCATACAAATTCAGACCGCATCTCTTTTGGAAATAAGTTTGTAATAAACTAAATTTGCAACTCTAAGTGCACTGTACTTAAAGGTGCACTTAGAAAAGTGCACCAAACTTAGAAAGATTGCAGTACAGTGGCACCTACCATTGAAGACGTGCAAAGTGCTTCACGAATATTCATGTGTTTCAGCCTAAAAAAATCCTTGGGTGGGACTTAAGGACATAGAAGCACTGATGCAGTCAACACCAGGAAAGCAGCAGCTGCAAACAAACAGCCCATGAGTTAGGGAAATGGCAGAAGGCCACTCTGCTCATTTAGCTATGTTGTATGAGGAATTAGAAAGTGAGAATAAGTTATTATTAGCATCTTTTATGCTCACAAGAAGTGTCACATTGTCTAGTGTCCACACATGCTCAGTTCCCAGCAACAAGACACCCTCTGGATGAGGGATGTGCGTGGTGGGGTTTGTTACAGACTTCTTAATGATGTGCTCATTAAGAAGCTATCCTCAAAATTTGCCAGAGTTTGGCTTTGCAAATTCTGTATGGCTCAGAGCTTAAGATAACTTGTCTGCACCTCATGTTGTGCTGCACACAAGCTGCAGTATCACCTCACCTCCCACCTTCTGCAGATTAAGTTTTAGGCGTACAGTACAGAGTTATGTAGTAGTATGTACATGCCCACCACACATACCGACATCTTTATGTACCATGCTTTAAAACTGCAGCTGAGAAGCTATAAAGCATATCCCTTCAGAAAACTAGCATTTCCCACTTCTACTTTTGTACCTCAAAGTATCTTGGTCTATTTAAAAAAAAATTATTCAGAACCAAGCTTTGTCATACATAAGACTTCTGTCACAGACCTTTTCCTCATAGATTTAAAGTGAGCAGTCTCCTTGAATCATGTCCTAACTGAGCTAGTCAAACAGTTGGGTCTCATTCTTATAGCCTTACACAAAGCCAAAGAAACGCAGAGACAAATGCAGAGTGTACACACTGACCACAGGTTAGTTAATTATATGTTTTAACCCACATTAATTAAACAAGGGAAGACCCAGAAATGAGGAGTCTTTAGCATGTTCTGAAAGGTGAATAGAAATTTACCTGAATTTGCATCAGGTTTTACATAATGTAGATACACAAATTAGATATAAAGAAATTTCTGTGCATCCATACTGAGATGCTGGAGTAGTTTTTAGTGACAAGAATGCAAGTCCATTTCTAAACAAGGCCTTGAAGAGAAGCAGACCTGGAGGTGAAAGTGTATAGACAAAATACATCCATGCTTTTGCTAAAAATCACACTGTCCCAGGATCAGTTCAGCAGAGGTATAAAGGCACGCGCTCTGTATTGCAAAAGCCTCCAGGTGTGCACTTGCAACTACAAGCCCCTGTTACAAAATAAAGTTTTCTGGCCACTACTATGTGCTTACAAGGTGACCTACAAAGGGATTATTTAGGGAAATGGAAAAGGGAGCAGAATTAAGAATTAAGCCACCAATTTCAGACACGCTTTCCTAACAGCCTACAGGCTGCATTGCCAACTCCATCATTCTATCATGCTCTGCAAAGTTTCTAATGCTTTTGTTACACCTCCACTTACACAACTTCAGTTTTCACATTTTAAAAAAAGATGTACTGTACATCAAGGTACATAGAATATTGCAGAACTCAGAAGAAAGTTCAAAAAAAAAGCTTAGAAACTGGGAAAGGTCAGTAGTTTCATTTTCCTGTTTAAACCTTTTAACACTTTGGACTTGCAATTTGTGAAACTCAATTTGGTTAGAGACTCCTATCAATTTTGAAAGCATCCCACTGACTTTAAGCATTCTGACACAGTACAAATACAAGTTCACACACTAATCAAGAGAATTCAGCTTCAAGTTTCCTTCATGGGAAGCCCAGGGCGACCTGGCAACTGATTCTGATGAAGATGACTGTATCACTGGTCAGCTGGGTGGAGAATGTGGGTTTTGAGGCAGTAACAGCATCTGTAATATTAATCAAAAGTTAAACTGTCTGCAATAGACACAGGATGCCAAATATGATAACAATGCATTTGTCAGAGTCATTGCACCTGAGCTATGGTTTTAAAAAGGGAATCTTTGATAAACAACAATTTCCTAGTGTTATGTACACAGAAGTGGAAATACTATTAGCTAGGTGCAGAGATCATTCAAAATTGTACTGCTAGATTGTGTAAACTGAAGCCTACACAGGCATGCACACACACAGAGCAGCAAACATCCGCACATGACAAACATTTACATAACCAACTGGAGTTAGCTGGAATAACTCTTCTCTCAGCTGATAACCACCATTAGGATCATCCATTTATCAGTCACACTGAATTCCTAAATGAGTTCTGAAGCAAACTCGTGGTTGGCTGTAATAAAGAGGCTGTATTGTTTAATTTGA
Source organism: Anarhynchus alexandrinus (assembly GCA_008711295.1). NCBI lineage: Eukaryota > Metazoa > Chordata > Aves > Charadriiformes > Charadriidae > Anarhynchus > Anarhynchus alexandrinus. The sequence goes on from VUYV01000134.1 coordinate 1,090,820, forward strand.
TCTACACTGTAAACTGAAAGCGGACTACTGTGTGTTGCAATCCCACAACTCGGGTTACTGTTTAACTTTGCTGTAAAGAAATTACAACTTCAAGTTTATTTACATCTTCCTTACTAGCAGAGCCTTGAGAATACACTCTTCACTTCCCAGGCAGAGTCACAAGAAAGAGCAACACCTCTGAAAAGCAACTGGGCCCAAGCTCAGAAGCTGAGCAGGGACCTCACAGCTCAAGTCCTGCAGCTGGGAAAACAAGGGCAAACTGCTGTTCTCACGCTGTGCACATGGGTGCTTGCCCTTCTCCAAGGCACTCCCTGTCAAATAGATCCTTACTCAGCTGCAGCTGGGAGGCTAGTAACTCAATCCAGCAGAGCTCTTGCCATCCATCGGTCCCTCTGGGATATCTGGAATTAGCCCGAGACAATAAAATGCAATCACTGTCAGGCTGTGCAGTAATATGGAGGAAAGGATGCATGAGAAAGCCACACCACGCAAGTACTTCCTGCACAGAAGAGACTCCAGCAAGCTTTTAGGAGTGCTAGTGCTCATGCTATTCTCCAGCACACTTTTGATGCCTGACAGCCTCACCTCTGTGCCTTCTCAGAAATGTCATGCCACAGCTGCCCTAGTAGGTCTATCCCAAACACAGCCATAGCAGAAGCCAGCAGCCCACACCACACAGCAGTGTAAGTCTGCTGTAACCCCTGCCTCTGGATTTACACTGGTAAAAATAGAGATCAGAATGTATTCCTAGTAATGTTTTCATCTTTTCCTGGAACACCAATGTTATCTTCACCTAGCATATCTTTTTTTATGTTGTTTATTAAATACTCTAGATTCCTGGAGGGCTGGATCATGTGTTTTCCATGGTTTCTAAACATCTTTTTACTGTGGTGTACAAGAAATAGTGTGGGACTGAAGGCTTGGATAGCTGTAGGATGATCGCACAACCTATTTTCAGATAACCTGTTCCTAAGGAAAAATAATGTAATCATTAATAAGTCTGTGGCAAATCATTCCTAAAATGATAAAAGCTTGCTCTGGGATGAGTTATTTTAATGTATGAAACTGATGAAAACTGCTTTTGATTGCCTCTGATGGCACAAGATTGAATTCAAAGCAAGAATACATTCCTTTGGCTGTGCCCTAGCGTCCCATCCTCTTACTTTTGAATACTTTCCTTCAGCTTCCTTGTACACAAAGGAAATAAGAAAGGCATCTGCAGTGAAAAAAGCAGCAGTTTCCATATTCCATTTTAGTATCGCACAGTAGCTCTAACAGCTACAGCCACATTGTCTTCTAAGGCTGCAGACTTTTAAAGATAGACATTATTTATGAAGGTTGGTGTAAGAAGGTAAGACTGTGACAGGGCACTGCTAACATAAGTTTGAGTAGTGGTCACCTAAAACCAGTCTCCTTGCTCATTAAAGCTGCAATCATGTTGTGATTAACCAAGAGAGCATTAGCAAACATGTAGTAGCCTACATTCACAGATGCTCCACCTTCTCTAGCCTGGAGGGTGCCTATGCACAAATGCAGGTACAACAGGTGTAGTGTAAGTACAACCATACATGTACATACAGATGCTGCAAGAGTATAGGCCTCTGTTCACTTTTCCCCTAATGGAATCTGCTGCATTTAAAGGCATTAACTACAACCCAAACACATTATCATAACAGCGATGAAACTCAGCCTTGCCTTAGACAATTCAGACCAAGAACCGTAGGAAGTTGGGATGCAGGGCTCCCATGGGATGAGCGAGTCCCATGCACAACAGAGGGCCCTGGCCCTGCAGAGAGCCGAGGGACCCCCCCGTGGTCCTACCGCTGTGCCAATCCACCTCCAGCAAGGGACTCTTGGAAGCCACCTTGCTCCTGGGGAAAAAAAAACACATCCCAAACCTCCACAGCCCGTGCGATCAGCTCGGCAGGTTGTGCCTGCGCTCCGGGCCGAGAACCGGCTCCGAGTCTCTTCCAACAAGATGTACGTCCCCCCCAGCATCGCTCTCCAGCGCCCCAGGCCACCCCACACCACCCAGGTCCCGCAGCACCGCGGGAGAGCCTCGCAACACTAAGTTGCAAACTCCCCTTTCACGCCATGCTGGCGACCCGTCCCCTGCACACACCTCCCCCCAAATGCAACAGGCATGCCCGGCAGCTCCCCTGCACCCCCCAGTGGGGTGGACTCCGTCCAGGCTACCGGCTACCCGCCCCCCGCACCGCCCAGCGCCCCCTCCCCAGAGCGGCACTTACCGCCGGCGGCGGCCGGGGCCGCGCCGAGAGCAGCCACCCAGCGCAGGCAGAAGCAGAGGGCAGCCAGGAACGCCTTCCTTCCCATCTCGCCTCCTCTCTCCCTGCGCTCTGCAGCGGCAGAAAAGTTTCGGTGCAAAAG